>PVJC01005727.1:0-57853 GCA_004026665.1 Murina feae
AGGTATCCTTTGAGAAGAGGATGAAGAAAAAGTAAAGATAAAAATTATGAACAACAAATGCTTATCTATCAACAAGTGAACCTAAAAATCAAGTGAATAAGAAATCTGAAGAACAGAATAAACTGGTGAATAGAATAGAATCAGAGGCATAGAAAGGGAGTGGACTCACAATTTTCAGGGGTAAAGGGTGTTGGGGGTGTGGGAAGAGAATGGACAATGATCGTACACCTATGGATGGCGACAGTGGGGCGGGGGTCAGAGGGTGGGGTGGGAAATGGGAGGAGGGGAGCTATGGGGGGACAAAAGAGGAACAACTGTAATAATCTGAACAATAAAGATAAATTTAAATTGGAAAAAAAACAAAAAAAAAACTTATTTTAAACCAGAAAGAATAAAAGACAGTGATGAAAGGGAGGATCAAACTCAGACTTTCTGATTCGAAGCCTAAACCTTTTTCTTCTCACACATTTGTAAATCTGTAGAAATTTATTTGAGATCTGTCATTTGCTAATCATATATTTTTTTATATTCACCTGAGGATATTTTTTCCATTGATTTTCAGACAGAGTGGAAGGGAGAAAGAAAGAGGGGAGGGAGAGAGAGAAACATCAACATGAGAGAGACACATCCATTGGTGCCTCCCTCACAAGCCTGGACCAGAGCTGGGGGTCAAACCCACAACTCTTTGGTCTGCCGGTTGACACTCTAACCACTGAGCTAACTGGCCAAGGCTGTTAATCATATTTTATAGTTACATTTAGATGTGGATGAATGGCATCCTCTGGCAAATTAGATCAAACAAAAGACAACTACCCAGCGAAAACCTACTGAAGAACTCTGATCTCAACCCCAGCTGAACTCTCCCCTACTTCCCACTCCATTTAAAATTGCTTTGAATGGTAAGATCTAGGTATAGGTTTGGTCTCCTGGATATATAAATGCAGGCAGAATATTATCTGATAATTGTTAAAAATGTGGTGCCATTTTTATGTGAATTCCCCCCCCCTCCCCCCCGTGCTTTGTTGGAGGGAGTTCTTGTTTTCCATGAGGTAGCTCATCTCCGTAGCTTGTGTTGAGGTGCCAAGGTTATGGCTTTGTAAAGCTTTCTTCTCAGACCACTGCAAAGCATCGGGCTTCCCCTCTTCTTTGTCAGGTTTCTCTTGATCTTATCTGCTTCCTAAAAAATGAATAGCTTCATTATAAAGATTCTTTGGAAGAAAGAAACCTTTGTATTGGGTAATTGGACAATATTCTTATTTCTCCCTAGTTTTTTAAATCTCCCTTTTATAAAGTTTAAGTTAATGAAATTCGAAACAAGAACTTTGTTGAATTTTTAGACATGTACATTTGTTTCTCTGTTAAAATTTATTATTCCCTTTGGGTCAACCGTTGATCTCTTGAAAAGTATTTTTTAGGTACATGGGTAAGAAATAAGTAATTCGCATTAAAAAGAAAGTACTGATGATTTTTAGTGCCATCGAATTCTAGGCATACAGTCATTAGAAATTCGTGCTTGTTTTCCATGCCTCTGCACCAGACAGCTGACTCTCCCTCGGGATTGATTCTGGGTTTCAGGTTTGCAGTAATGAGCTGAAGTGTGTGTGCAACAGGCACTGGACCGGTGCTGACTGCGGCACTTACTTCCCTCTCAACGATGATGAAAAGACTGGAATAACGCTGTCTGGCAATGGTAGGTCCTGAACTTGGTGCTGTTATGGAGCCTTTATACACAAGGAAGGAGGACACTGCCCTTCAGATAGTTTCACGTGGGTTATTGGTATAACTCACATATCAATTAAATCCAGGCAATAATGAATTATAATATGCAGCTAGGCCCACATTGTGAAACTGACCATTTCCATTAACTTGTAATGAATGTAATATTGAATTTAGCGTTATTTTAATCCGACATCAGACCGAGATTTCTTTTTCAAGTTTTGTACAGTGCTTGTTTGGGGATGACAACAACCCTTAGCATATATATATATATTTTTTAATTAAGAAAGTAGTCATACTTAACTGCCTGAATTTAAAGGAAGAATTTTATATTTTGGCACTGAAACAATAAGAAATAGAATTGATTTTTAAAATTTTTGTTGACTTTAAAAAAATTTATCTTTATTGTTGAAAGTATTACAGATGTCCAAGTTTTGGTTGACGTTAATATTTTTTATTATAGATTCTCATTAGTCTTCAACCTCAGTTCTACAGCCTGAACTGTGTGTAGTTCTAGAACTAGTAACCTTGGCCAGAGTGTCTGGAAAGGGTTTATGGACACGGGTCAGAAATAACAGGTGCAGTTTTAAAAGCTAGAGTGGCCCAAATGGATTAAAGAATGCTCAAATCCTAAAACAAGTTCATCTCCAAAGGATGATAAATAAGGTTCCTTCTGACCATCCAGACGGTTAAAAATCTTAGCCAATGTGACTTTAATCATAGAGTTTAGAATAATTAGGAGTTTGGCATATGCCCTAGATAGTTTGACTCAGTGGACAGAGTACTGGCCCAGGGAACGGGGGGGGGGGGGAGGTGGGAGGGAGGGAGTTTGTAATCTGTAGTCTTAGCAATGGTAGTTTGAAGCTTGTTCCAGCAGTTAATGCAGAGATGATGCTCTTCAGATCCATAGATTTAAGTTACTTGTCAAAAGTCACAATGTTCCTTAGAAATAATCAGGGCAAGAATTGGAATATATGCATATTGCTAAGTTATGGTTGATTTTTCTTCCCTTTAAAGAATAACTACTTTAAAAATACCTTAAAATAATGTTGGTGTGAGGATTATAAATCTGGAGAATAAATTCCTGAAAGAATTTTATATCAAGTCCTGAGCAGTTTGGCTCAGCGGATAGAGCGTCGGGCTGTGGACTGAAAGGTCCTGGGTTCGATTCCAGTCGAGAGCATGTACATTGGTTGCAGGCTCGATCCCCAGCAGAGAGCATGCAGGAGGCAGCTGATCGATGTTTCTAACTTTGTGTCCCTCTTGCTTCCTCTCTGTAAAAAAAATCAATAAAAATATATTTTAAAAAAATTTTTCAATCACAGAGATTGGTTTTCATTGTTCTCTTTTTCTCTCCAGGTGTTGCTGGTACCAATATCGTAATAGGCATAATTGCTGGCACCATTTTAGTGTTGGCCCTCATATTAGGAATGACTGCATGGGGTTATAAGTAAGTGAAATATCTCATAGTAATATTTTTACTATAAGAATGTACTTTAAAACAGTTTGTTCAAGTGAATTAAACCTAGAAAGTTTTGTGTCAGTGAAAATCAGTCTGGCTCAATATCCAATCAGTGATTGCACTTGGCATGATTCAAGGTGATAATAATTTATCCTTGTTTGTTTTTAGAGTTTGAGATAACCCCCATCTGTTCTAAAAGTACTGAATATTGTCTTAAACCCATTATGTGTGCCCGGCTGGTGTGGGTCAATGGTTGAACATTGACCTGGGAACCAGGAGGTAACTGTTCAGTTTCCGGTCAGGGCACATGCCTGAGTTTTGGGCTCGATCCTCAGGGGTAGGGGCATGCAGGAGGAGGGAGCGCATCAGTGATTCTCTTTTATCACTGACGTTTCTATATCTCTCCCTCTCTGAGATCAGTAAAAATATATTTTAAGAAAACCCATTATGTGAAGTAAAATCAGTCTAAATTGTGTCTTACACAGAGGTTGTGTTGGTTTACTCTTTTAGTGACATGGGTTCTCTCTTGACTTAAACCATACCCAGAAGTCTAGGCAAGATTGTCAACTAGAGAGCATAGTGCTTTAATAATAACAATCATAGCAACAAGAGCAGCAGCCACAGATCTGGTCCGGAGTGCTTGTGATGGCCATGCCTGGGGCTGAGGGCAAAACCTTGTCGTCTTCACAGCCAGTATACAGGAGGCATTATTTGTCAAATATGTGGGTGTTTTTGCATGAAGAAAAGACTGCTTAGAGATGTTTGTTAAAATTGAAATTCAACTTTAAGTTATAGCTTTTAAAAGCCCAATTCCTTCCTTACGCATCAAAGTTCGCCTTGCAATTTTATTTTGGGTTCAATTTAAAATTTTTTAAAAGTTATGCCATATAATTTTTGAAAATCAGATCTCCTTAAGCATTTAGCTAAGTAATGGCTTCAAATATTCCAAACATTTACATATTTAATATGTTTAATTTATTACGTACTTCGATCTTATGATGTGAAAACTGTCTTTAGTATTCAAATAACTTATTCAGTTTTAATAAATTAAAACTTAAACAAGGTGAACCTTAAGTTCTCTTTAATATTTCAACTTAAAGCTTATAGTTCTGCTGATTCTGATGATATTTCAGCTCCTGTGACTTTTGCTAGGCACTGTGGGAATTACCTTACTTTATAGCATTTTCCCCCCCATAGACCAAACTTAGTTCACTGAAAGACGTGGGAATTAGAATACTTCAGACTTTAAAATTCCTCCAAAACTTTCGATAGACTAGGCACCATGTAATTGTTTGCTGTTAGTATTATCACCTGGTGTGATCTTAAACCAGTCGAATCAAAGGGAATGCCTTTAAAAGTGTATGTGGTTGTTGCTTGTGATGAGGTCAGAACCCTGAGAGAGTTTCTTGGACTGAAAAGAGAGTGGTTAGTTTGTATGCTGCAAACATTAAAATACAGAAAGGCATTTGAGGAGGGCATTATGAACATATCACATATAGCATAGTAGCGTTTAGCACAGGAAGCAAGGCGAGCACAGCATAGTAGTAATGGTTTGCCATGATTAAGTGAATATTAAGCAGCTCATAGATATTTGGTACTCTGGGTCTCTTTGATGTGCAGGTCATTAGGTGTATTGTATCCTTACACTTGCACAGGCTGATTTCAGCATAACATTTGGAGTTATAAAATTATAGTCCGAAAGGAAGGCTTTTCTGAATATTGTTTGATCTCCCCTCACACCTCAGGTGAATTAACTCCATCTTGGAGCTACACAGTATCCTTGACTTGCCTGATACAAGACTTAGGTAGTAACTGCCATCACAAGCGTTGTTTTGAAGTAGGTCAGTGGTTTCGTTTTCAGGTGAAAAGGGATAGCAAAATTGTTAGTTCTATATTGTGTGATTTTACGCCACCTACTGATGCAAGTTGTTATTTCATTTGTAATGCATTCTTAAAATTTTGTATTGGTTTTAGAGAGAGAGAAACAATTTATTGATGTGAGAGAGAAACATGGATCAGTTACCTCCCACAGATGCCCCCATTAGAGATGGAACCCACAGCCTGGGTATGTGCCCTGACCAGAAATCAAACCTGCCACTTTTCGGTGTGTGGGATGATGCTCCAATCCAGTGAGCCACACCAGCCAGGACAATATTTCATTTGTAGAACTTGGGAAAAATAACCTTTTAGAAAATATGAAACCCTAAACATCTCCTATTGCTAATGAAATGACCTGTGCTCATTTATTCTAATGATTAGAATTAAAAGTACTTTCTGTATATCATTTCTTATTTTTATGACAATTTTTGAAGTGCCATTGTTTTTATTTTTTCTAAATATATGTACTTTGCAGATTCATTAAGGAAAAAGACAATTTTTTTCTGTACTGCAGTATTATATTGTCTGCATAATTTGAACCTAAGTGATGAAAATTTTAATGTTACCAAACTTATAAAGAATATGCTTAAAAATAGAATGAGAATGTAGAAAATGTTATACAGAAATTAATTTTATTAATATGATGTTCCACATACTCTATTTCAAATTCACAAACTGGATTTAGGACCTGAGAGCTCATTTATTTTCTCATTAATCCTTCCAATTAAACTTTCTACCCCTTATTCAAGCTTTAGAGTGAGTCGAGAAATAGCAGAATAGGAAATAAGGAATACTCATTGGAAACTAGGGGACTCAGGTAATCAGATTGAGAGAATAAAAAGTAAAATATATTGAACAAAAAGATTCAGGGCTTATATTTCCCTTCATTAATGGTTTCAGGAATAAAAAATAATAAGTAACTAATTGGCACTTTTAACCTCATTAGCTCATCATTAAAGGAGATAGATCGAATACAGAATAGATCGGCGGGTGTTGGTGCTCGAACAAAATCCAAGAGGAAACATTGTCTTGTTCTTGGAGGAAGGAGCCCACTGTTCAGTTGGTTGACTTTTCTAACTTGTCCTCAAAATAATAACACCTAATTACGTCATGATAGAACATTATAAATTAGCTCTTTTGAGTTACAAGTTAAAAGTTACTGGTGCCTCAATACCACATGCCCTCGCACACATTTTTTCAGATTGGTTTATTTTAAAACTCATGTAGTTTTATTGTACTATATGACCACGTAAAATACAGGAGACTAAACTTTGAACATACATAGTATTTCTAAAGTGAAGCTTGTGAGTAAGTAGTAATAATTTAGGAGGCCCATAAGAACTGTGATTTAACTCACTCTAATTTATCACACATGATGAAATAAAGTGTTTTAGTATCCACTTATGTTCTCCTACTTTAAATCCTTAGGTATAGCTTTAGTTTGGGTATATATTGTATCTGAAAAGGAATGGATTGTGATTTTTATTTTTTAAAACAATTTATATAAGTAATTTGATTACTTAATTTTATTATTTAAAGCAATATATACATCTGAAAACCTGTATTTGAAACAGCGTTGACTTTAGAACATTACAAAATACAGTATTTAATATGATACAATCAATATTGAGAAAGGTTACTTTTTAATAGCTGAAATTTTTATACTTTAAAAATAGTTATTTGAAAATATTGTCATTACTCATTTGGTGTCTCTTCTAAAGATAAGTGAAATGTGTGTTTTGTGACTTTGGATTCCCTGTTTTAATTCTGCTAGTCAGAATTCTATAGTGGAGACCTTTCAATGAATGCTAGAGCTTTTATGTGTAATGCTCTCTCTTAATGTACTTTTGTAGGTAATTAATTCTTTTTTTCCCCCTTCTCTACTTGTCCATGAAAAGAAACTATCGAGAACAGAGGTATGTGATGAGAATAATCAACATACAACTGAAAGTTTTAAATCCTATTCGCATCTTTGGAATTCATATATGCAATTATAAGTCATATTTACCTTTTTTATGCTGTAGTAGTCATACACTAAACTTGATTTTTCATGACCTTAAAATGATAATTTTAATAATGGTGCTGTGAAATGTATTACTATTAAAATATTATTTAATTTTAATGTTTTTTTTCATCTAGCAATATTACAATTATTTGTGTTACTTTTATAGTAAGCTATAGGGAACTTGATTTTTTTTTTCCTTCTAAAACAAGTGTCCTCTGTGTTAAGGTGTCACTGTTTACATTAATTAGCTTTCCTTCATGTTTATAACACTATTATTGCCTAATACTTTTGGAAGGGATTTATTGTTTATTTGTTCCTGTTGTTATATCAGCAACATCCATTCACAAGTGATACAATCTCATGGGCACAGTGTTGTGATCCTGAGCATGTCCTGGCATGTGATGAGCCTGTTTAATCTCTGCATAAGAAAATATTCTTGTACTGAACAGATCATTGTACAGGCAGTTAAAGAAATGCTTTGCATAGTTGGAATCTGATTGTCCAGTGTACTTTAAATAAATAAATAAATAAGCCCATGGAATCAGGCACCTCACTCATACATAACCTTAAAATATATGTTTAATCTACAGCATAAAAAAAGGGTACAAAGCATTTCTATAGTTCTGTAAGAATTTATTTTTTAAATAAATCTAGGTTAGCCCATGCTGAGTACACCCTTTTCATTTTCAAAAGTACTAATGCTGTTAGCTATTGATACAAAATGAAATATTCTGGAAACTGATAGCCCAGACCAGGTCTTGTACATCATAGAGTTACTAGTTTTGTACCCAAGATATCTTTGCAGATTACTACTTCCTTAGCTTTTCCTACTGTTTTATTAGAAGCCTATGAGAAGTTAGGAATAAGATGTAATAAACATGGCAAGACTTTTACAATGAAAATTATAAACTTTACCTTCTGTTTCCTTCCATGTTGTAATTTAAAATTTCCATAAGATTTAGCCATAAGTATCTACAGAGTCTCCATAAATGAATGGTGCCCACAGGGTACCAACTGAGATCCTGGTCAGTTAACATAGGTATTAGAAAAAAATGACCTTGCCCTGGAGTCACGAATTCCTTATCAATGCAAAAAGTAAAACAGGCATGACATTTTATTAATTTAATGTTTAATTAAAATTTAAAAACAGATTTCTCTGTGCCATGTTTTAAAACTCTTGTGTGTTGAAACACTGGAGAAGAGCTGGAGCCATTTAAGCTTTCTGTTGAGTAGAAGTTCATCATCATATCAGAAATTTAAGTTTAGTGGGTTTCTTCAGGGAAAAACAGAAGTAGGCTAACTAGATAAAGAACGGATGGTTCAACTTCATTTCCGTAGGAGCTAAAGCTATAATGTAATTTAGCATTGCCGACTATGTAAAAGGGAAAGTACAGTGCTCCAAGGTGTGTCCTCACCAGGGACACTGGTTCAGAATAAAGGGGTTGTCTACAGTACAAAAAAATGGGTTAATATGTAAAGCTGTTCACCAGCCTTATTCTAACTCAGTATGTGCATAGGTATAGTTAAGGAGATGTTTACACCAGGACTCTGTGTACCTGGCATGATTTTATGTCTGTTGGGTCATCATTTTCTCAATCTGGCTACTCTTTTGGAATCTAGTTTATATTTTGAGACTTGTCTCATCTTATTTTGATTTGTTTTAATGCAACCTTTATTTATTTCTGCCCTTGTCCATAGCTAATGAATCTTGGGTTTGTACAATAATTCTCACAGGGGAGGAGTAGCAGAATGGACTTTAGATCAGGAAGCCATGAATGTATAAATATCTTCTAAATGATTTTTCTTTTTGAGAATATATGTTAAGTTATTATAGAGAAAGTGGTAGGTCCAGTGGACAAAAGCATGCATTAAGAAATTTACAGTCTTGTAAAAATATCTTCAGATACTCAAACAAAGATGTGCTCAGTTTCAAAGGATGCCAGGAAGTAGGAATAAGGATTTTGAGTGGTCCTTGCCTTTAAATTGAGTTTTTCTTTGAGATTCCATGGAAAGAGGACACATTGACAAGGAATCAGACACCTAGTTGCTAGTGGGAAATCACTTAACCTTTCCTCAATTCTAAAACCAGATAGAGTTCTTTGTGATCTGTGAAGCTTTATGGCAAGGGAAGTCATTGGTACGTGGTCTCTGAAGACATTGTGTTACTCTAATCCTCAAATGAAAGAGATGGAAGAGGAAGGCAGCATTCATCGACATAAGCAAGCCCTGCACATACCGGTTAAGCTGGTGAACGAATTGATGAACATAAAAGTTTGCTTTGACACTAAATGCTAGACCATGTTAAATAGGTAGCCAGTTATCAGATTTATATTAATTACAAAATGGCTCAGAAATGCCAAATTGGGCATAACTTTCAAAATATTGGAGAGGTCAGGCAAGTAATGCTGTGAAGATACCTAATAAAGTTTTCCTCTGAGAACATGGCCTCACGGTTTTCATTATAGGAAGGAATTTGTGATAGGTTTAATTGCAGGTCTGATGAAAAGATAGGAAGCAACCCCATTTTTCCCCCCTTTTTGTCTACAAATGGCTTAATGGCGCATAGAAGCTCCATCCTGGGGCAGAGTGGAGGCAGAAGCCCAGACGTGAGTGACGTCACTTTAAACCCGCCAGGATCATATTGTGAAGGGCAGAACCTGGAGCCAGGGAGAGTTCTTACACATCCTGGAGTGAGAAGGCTGGCTATCGGTTGGTCCTTTTCTTTCAAGTCTTCAGAGAAGAAGGCCTCCATGATTTTTTCAATTGATGCTATTGGTTATACTTTAGCATAATTGCTTTAGGACTTAGCAGCGGTACACTTTATAACAAGAATTGCAAGTTTGAGTTTTAGTTTTCAAGCAAATTTGCAAATAGCAATAGAATAAGAAAACATCAATTGAACTTGGATTTGTAAGGCATCTATATTCAGCTTCAAATATTATCTTTCTTTGTCTGATGAACACACATCAGTATGATTAAGGTGAAATTGAATAAACAGTTAGATCATGTGTTACTGATCTATGCCTTCAGCAGAAATGCCCTTCCCCATTTCTTTTCTCTCTCACCCATTTTAGCCACTTTATTTTCTGCTTGTGAGTCTCCTTCCTTTTTTTCAAACCTTTCTTAGTTTGTTTTTATATTATTATTTCAATGATAGTCATGCATCTGCCAGTGTGACTTGGTACACATTACATAATATTTTTTAAAACAGTAAAGTAATCATTTCAATGACAGACAGCCCAGACAGTGACAAAGCACTGGAGAAACGCCTCCTTCAGGATTTAAGGTTAAGATTTAATTAAACATTTTTCATTGTATTCTCATTTTGAAAATGTGCAAGAATTATTAAATTAAATATTATGATTTCAATGGACCCTTTTAGGAAAGATTAGACTTCCCTCACAATTCTTTTTTGAGTAAAAAGAATTTAACTAAATAAGCTTTTACTTTCTTTTGGTCATTATTTATTTTAAACATTCATGCACATGTCTAAGATATGACATAGGGAATATAATGTACTTTTCCTATTATAAAACTTAGCACTGGTCAGACCACCTAATGTGATATTCAAGTCACTGCTAGATTCCAAAATTCTATGAAGCCACCAAAATTTAGGAAGAAAGACACAAAAACTAGAAAAACAAATTCAATTTACAATTGTAAAGAGATCATTTAGTTAGTCATTTATGATCTTTTATAATAAATGATGAAATGTTATTTTCTTGATCATGGGGACCTGATATTCTCTATCTTCACTAAAGGTTAAACAAGAAGATATAGATTTGTTATAATATATGATGGATATTTTAAAAAGGTCCATTTCTAGATCATGAAAGGTGTTCAATTTTATGCTTGAGATCTTTAACAAAATTAATAATCATTAATATTTTTATGTATTTACTATGTGAATACAGTTGCATGTGTTACTAATGGAATTTTAAGAATGCAAAGTTTTCCTGTATTTTGAAATAGCTAAGAATATGATCTGCCTGGGGTGAAAAAAACAAGCTGTCCCAAAAATTCATTGACCTTCAACTGCCTTCCAGCATTCTGACTGAAAGGCACAGCTTATGATATGTTTAGCATTTAAGATGTTTGTACACTGTGCAGAAGAAGAGTATGTGCTGCACAGAAAGTACTAAAGGAGTGGTAAGACATGCTCAGTTAAAAAAACAAAAAAAACTGGGTCCCATCCATTGTTAGAGGTAATCCATTTAATCTTGTGCTATCAGCTAAGGAGGCCTCAGTAAATGCCCAAATGCCAGAGACGTGTAGGGAGAAGGTATTTCGGGGGAAAGGTCACGTGTAGTTGGAACTTGTCTTTATTTAATTTGAATTTAGTGAGCCACATCTCATCAGCTTAGAGAGATTATCATTAAAAGTAATAATGACAATCACCAGTTGTTAAACACAAAGATTATTTTTGGAAATGTGATGTTGATGGGATATTCTCTGGAATTCCTTCATAAATATTAATATGATTCAAAAGGCACCACAGGGAACTTTAATTTTATTGAGAGCATCTTTCAAGCATTGATAGACAATTGTACTGATGCACAGCAAGAAAGAATATATAATTGCAGAGATTAAAGATCTCTTGCATAAGAAGATATTTACTTGTCCTATATTATTAACACTATAAATATGGAAGAATTGTATTATATTTTCAATAAAATTAATGTTTCATAATGTGCTGGGAAACAGGAAGATTACAATTATGAGCTGAAGTCACTTAAAGGGTTAAAATTTAAAGGGTTAAAAATGTTTTGAAGGATTATGTATCAAAGAATTACAGATAAAATTAATCTTATAAATTTAATGAGGAATTCTTTCTTTCAAAGGGAGGAGTAGATTTAATTTCACAAATTAATATATGTAGTTTATGTCAGAAAATCCTTAAATTTGTAGAGATGTATGAATACATATATAGGACTGAAATAATATGAGTGAGGATATTTGGTACTTTAGAAGAGTGAATAACCAAGTATTTCAAACAATTGAAACAGTGTTTGCATAAGGAAGCAAACATCTGAAAGTGGTATATTTTGGATAGAATTTAGCCTCAGCAAGTAATCATGATTAGCATGGCAACTAAGGAAAAACCAAATGAGAAAAAGGAGTTAGCAAATGTGCACCATTGTTGGAGACCTTTTTCAGAACAGCTCTGTTTGAAATTCTCTGTCCAACACTACTAGTCTGTGCTCTCCGACAATAGTACTGACTGGAACGGAATCAAGTGTTTTATCCAGTTGGCTGCTTGTGGGCCAGGCCTCGGCAAATGATGAGGTTAACTTCGGAGGAAGGGGGCCGACCAGGTGGTCCAATCTAAAGTTTTTTACCCTATCCCGTTAGACAGAGGAAGTAATAGGAACCTGTTCTCATCTTAGTTAATCACTGAGTAGAGTCAGTAACAGGACAGACCTCCCCTTTTCACTCCTACAGTGGAGATAGAGAACCAAGGTTACCCACAACCACCTACAATTATCCTTCCATCATTTCATCAAGATTCAGTTATTTTTCAACCCTTTCCTCCTCTTGCTAAATTATCTTCCTTTAGATATTATACTGTGCAGTTATAGACTTATATGTTTGACTCACCTTTGAATCTTTTTCAATTTCTTCATATTTTAGTGCAATCAGCAGTGAAATTCCAAATTGAACAGAGACCTTGAATAAGAGTTTATTTGGATTAAGTTATAGAAATGGCTTAGAAATCCATCAGTTTTTTTAAAGGACCAATCAAGGTTACTTTATATAATGCCTAGAAATCATGAATAGTTTATTACCACAGTGAAGAAAACGACGTCTTATCCAGACAAGGCCTGTCTGTCCAGCACGGCTCCTTTGCCACCATTTTTTTTTTTTTTTTTTTTTAAGAGAAAAGCTGCAGTGAACACCTCTAAGTTAGTGAACTGACAATGGAAAACTTCATCTTTCTATATTTTCCCCCTAAAGCAAAGCTTTATTCATTCAGACTGTAAAGGCTTCAGCGACTGCCTGTCTGATCTCTAGGAGGACTTGAACTTGTCACATGTATGAATAATCTCATGTGTTGTTATGGATTTGACTCATGTAGATCATTATCCCTCCCTCTTTTCCCCCTGAAATAATATTTGTATATGTCTGTATTCATGTGTGTGTGTCTTGTTTTCTGACTCTGAAATGTTTATTATGCCTTAGACAGTTACCCCAGGGAGATTATGTAAAAAAGCCTGGAGATGGCGACTCTTTTTATAGCGACATTCCTCCTGGAGTCAGCACAAACTCAGCATCTAGTTCTAAGAAGAGGTCTGCTTTTCTGTCGCATTTTCAGATTTCTACCTGTTCCATCACACATTATTCCATTAGTCAGAACATTTCATTATTTTGCAGCAGGTTTGATTACTTCTTCCTTCTTTCTTGAATGTTAAAAAAATAGTATCCTTTGTTCTTTGATTACTGTGATTCAAAATGCCATATGCTCAGAACCACTTATTTAACAAATCAGACCAGAAATCCAAACAAAACAAAACAAAACAAATAATGTTAAATCTATATAGAAACCCTACAGTTTTTCAATCTTGCTCTTTAGATGGCTTAAGAAACTATACCTAGTATTCTATCATATTTGAAATGGTGAGCTTTATGTCATGTTTGGTAGTCAAAGAAAAAGGTTACTGTCATGCTTCAATAAAAGCAGCTGTTAAAATAAATTGGTAATATGAATGCTGTGTTGGATATTTTTTAGTTGTAAATATATCAAAGCTAAGCTTGCTGTGAAAAAAAAAAAAGACCGCTTCTCTGTGAATCATATATTTGAATATTATGATTTTGCCTTTTATGCCTGGAATGATTATTTCTAGACTTTATGACTTAGAGCTTGGTTGCCAGTTAAATTTAAGTATATTTAATGCTTTAAGTCCTATAATATTGTGGATGGGGTTAAGATATTACTTATATGTCTTAAACTTTGATGCTATATTTTTGCTGCAGGAACTTAAGGTGTATGACACCGTTTAGAATTCTGCATGCTTTATAATTGCTTAATAAAATAAACTAATAACAGAAATAAATAGGTGGGATGTTTTAGGAAAGAAGACATTCATTGAAAGATGCTAAAATTTTCCTGTGGAGAATTATTTTTTAGTTGTTGGTAGGGGTATAATATATAGGAAGAAAAGATTGATAGCCCTAATTATTACTTTGGTCATAGTAGTTACTTTGTAGATTGCTAGTTTATTGAAAAGAAGCATGATCTCTCCTGGAGTTCTAAAGAGAGTGAATCATCTGTAAAAGTTCTGCAGTGGATTTCACTCTTTATTAATAATCAGGAAGGACAGTAGAAGACATTGGAGAGATCTGGGAACTCCACCTTGGAACTATCTTAAGAATGAAGGAGTGTTTTTACTAAGATAGCACAGCTTAAAACAAAAGTGAAAATAGTGTGTGTGTGTTTTCAAAACAAGTACAATTCTACGAAAGGATGTTAAAAAATTATTCTTTTAATTTATTGGGGGCTTTTAGAGTAAGAGAATAAGATTTACTTAAATTCCCTCAGCATGTAATTTTTTTTCTCTGTCAAATATTTAATGTTCAAGTAACTATGGTAAATAAGTGGAGAAATCAATGGGTTTCAGTAGAATTTCTGTTGTCCTGTACAATATGGGCATCATTCTTAATCAGCAAATGATGTTGAAAAAGTTCCAATGTAGGGAATTCATATATAATAATTGTGTCAATTTATTTTTATTCAATGGAAGAAAGTTTCTTATTAAATAGGCATTATTAGCATTAACTTAATCCTATGTGGAAAATATTTTAAGTATAATGCTATTTTCTACAGTAGTTCAAGAAGGGTTTGAAGTAATGATTTGAATCATTCCCAGATTTTAGCAAGATCTCAATGGGTTATGACTTTTAAGCAGTTAAAAATAATATCAGATTATGCGACTTCTCCTAAGGATATGTAGTCTGTTAAAATGCTTTTCTTATGTGGTTCAAGGTAGGTGTGGACATTTTGCTTCTTGTAGACGATTCATTTAAAGACGCCAGGACAATTCATTTAAATAGCAGGAGGGCCTCATGGGTTTTGTGAGAGATACTCCCACAACAAACATAAGACTCAGTTTACTTTTTGGTCAGTTAACTACATTTTGGGGGTATGTGGAGAAATTGCCAATTCTCAGAAAATAATTTTATTATTTTTTTTAAAAAGCTAAATATTACTCTGATAAAGTTTAGCCAGGTTAAATAGAACAAATCTTAATGAAATCTCTTGGAAGTCCATGTTCTCATAATATTTGAATGGAAACCATTGCTTTACAATTAAGAAACATCTATGGTGGGACCCCATTAGAACTCTGCTACTTGGGTGGTATAACCGAAATATGTAGTGAATTTGCTCTGTGTAGTGTTTGTGCTCTGGGGAATGTAATTGGCTTGCGTTGTATCCTGATACTTTGCAGTGGTAAACTGTTGTAATGGGGTTCCATTGTATTTGACTTTTCTTAAATTGAATGCTGTGTAATTTTGCCTTTTTCATGAAGATGTTCATGTTCTGTTCATTTTTTTCATTTTAGATTTTTTTCTTTCTTGATTTATTTAATGCACAGCAATGCTTAAAAGTTTTGCTTAATGATTTCTAAACATTCATTTGATTATATTTTTGCACAATATTGCACATTTTCAATTTCAGATCAAACGGACTCTCTCATTCTTGGAGTGAAAGGATTCCAGATACAAAGCATATTTCAGACATCTGTGAAAATGGGCGACCTCGAAGTAACTCCTGGCAAGGTACAGGGTGGCATTCTGAACCCATCTGTCCGCATGACCCAAATTCTGTGTTCTGTGGCTCCTGATTGTAAAGACTTGTTCTTTTCTGTGAGCTCTTTAGCTCTTCTCCCAGCAGAGAAAGGGCATTTATTATGAGTTCAGTTCTTTCTTTTCTTGGATGGGAAATGAGAAGATTTGATAGCACCAGTGCACGAAATACATTGGGAAGGTTGTACAGAACTGTTGTTACAGAAGGGCAAAGAAATGCCAAGCATGCTTCATGGAAAATAGGAAGGAGTCCTTTTATTTAACACTAGGGGGCTGGTACACAAAAATTTGTGCACTCAGGAGGTCCCTCAGCCCGGCCTGTGCCCTCTCACAGTCTGGGACCCCTCAGGGGCTGATGGCTGTTTACAGGCTGGCCAAGCCCCCCAGTGTGGACCCTCACCCCATTGGGGTGTGACAAGTCTGGGTGATGGGCTGAGAGCTGTTTTCAGGCTGCCTACAGTCCCTTCAGGATTCGAGTCTCTACTGGGGTACCTGGCCAGCCTGGGTGAGGGGCTGAGGGCTGTTTTCAGGCTGCTCACAGCCCCTTCAGGTTTTGGGTCTCTACTGGGGTGCCTGGGCAGCCTGGGTGAGGGGCTGAGGGCTGTTTTCAGGCTGCCCACAGTTCCTTCAGGGTTCGAGTCCCTACTGGGGTACTTGGGCAGCCTGGGTGGGGGGGGCTGAGGGCCATTTTCAGGCTGCCCACAGCTCCCATTGACCCAATGTCCCAGCAAGGCTGGCTGGAAGCAGGTTTCTGGGGTTTATTTATCTTCTATAATTGATACACTGTTGCTTTAAGCTGAGACCTAAGCAGGTAACGAAGCCTCCTGTTTGCTTTAGCTCCGTGGCTTCTATAATTGAAAGAATGTTGCCTTAGTAGAGGCCCAGCCGCCCTAGGCAGGCAGTTTCCTCCTGCTGCAACAGAAGCTGCCTGTTTACTCTAGCTCCGTGACTGCCGGCCTCCATCTTGGCTGGGTTAATTTGCATACATCCGCTCTGATTGGCTGGTGGGTGTGGCTTAGGCGTCCCGGAGAAATGGTCAATTTCAATGTTACTCTTTTATTAGTTTAGATTGATTAAACAATGGACCCTGGGAAGGATTTTCCAAATCAGAGTGAGCAACACACAGAGGCTTTGCTTTTTATAAGTCTCTGGGGTCTTTGTTTTGCAGATATGGTTACCTTGAATGCCCCCAGGTGCAAGGCCACATCTCACTCCTACACTGGCTGTGGTGGCACTGGAGCCAGGACAACAACCTCCCACCCCCACCTTCCCTCAGGGCAGCCCTTTGTTTGGTTTTTATGGCCTGACAAGCCTTGCAAAGACCAGCTTCCTCCTCACTGTAAAGCCCTGTGCTCTAGGTGATGCTGGCTGTAAATGACACCCGCTTGAAGTACGATGTGATTAAACATATGGTAGTTTTTTTATTATTTATATTCAAATCTAGCTATAAACTATCTTTTTTCAGGTAATGTGGGAGGCAACAGAAAGAAAATCAGAGGCAAGAGATTTAGACCTCGGTCTAATTCAACTGAGTAAGTCTGCTTCTCTCCTGGAAAAAGGCTATCATCCAAGGTCCTATGCAGTTAGTGTGGAAAGCTAATTAACCGGCTCGTCAGAGAACTGTAAACCATACCTCTGGCCGGGGTTTTTTGTCTTTTCAGTTCCTTTTTTGCCATTTAAAAATTAACCATGGCTTTTCTCTTTTACATAGGCATCTCCGCAACTGTGCCCAAAGCAATATTCACTGACAGTGTGGGGGTCTGGCCCTCGCTGCAGGCTTTTTGCTCCAGTTCCCTGCCATTGTGGTGTCTTGGTTGCGTTTGAAGGGAATTTTGATAACATTCCTTTCTTCTCATCCCCTGGGGTCCAGCCATTTCAGAGGGTTCACCCTTCCTCTCTCCAATAGTCACATGGCCTAGAAGCATCCGGGGAAATTCCCGCTGTCTTAGAGCATGATACTGCTCCCAGGGGAACAAGACCTCTCCCAGGCTTCCTGGCTGCACTCTAAGCATTCTCTCAGACTAATGGAATTCCTTCCCCTTTAAAATTTTTCTTCCCAGGACATTTATAAGGGCATTTACCTAAACTTGCTCTTTAACGGAATCATTGTCACTAAATGCAACACTATCCATTTTGAAGGATAGCCACATTTTTTTTTAACTGGGGATAAGATCTGAAGTTACATGTAAGTCATTTATAATGAGTGAAACACATTTTTGTGTTTGCTTGTTTCTCCACTGATTAAAGTACAAGCAAAACGAAGCTTCACTAAGCCCCGTGGAATAAAACACATCCTGGCTGTGCTGCTGGATTTTGCCACCTGGTTTTAATTAACCATGTTTTTCGATCCACTTAATTTTTTTTTTTTTTTTACTGATATCTCAGTTCAGTGCTAGTTATTCCTCCCAGGATCTCTGTTGCTTCTCTATGATTTCAATATTTAAAAAAATCTGAATAGCAGGTATTGGTTAACTGCTTCTCAGAAACTTATGTTAGCTTTCCCATCATATACCCTTCGTTTTTCAGTCCAGGACAATAGCATTGCCCTGAAATTCAGACCTTCCTGCTGGTGGTATTGTCTTGTAAGTGGCTTGTCAACGTTTACTAGAGGATATTTTACCATAGAAACAATAGATAGATTCAAGAGATACATTGCATGGTCCAGAATGGCATCATAGAACTCCATCATCAATAACTAATCTGTGAGAGTTTATCTCATACATCCCCCACGTGCTCGGATGCTTTAGGACTCATGGTGGATAAACTCTTCTTGGAATGTTGTTTGATTTATTTTGCATGAGGTTACCTGGTGAAGAGCCCCTTCACTTATCCCAGTGGCTCACAGAAGTATAGATGAAATTGCAAAATGTTCTTCAGAACTTCCTACAGTTTGGTTTTCTAACAGTATTTCGTATAACAATGCTTTGAAAACTCAAGTGACTAAGAAAAAAAGATCCAACATTATATTAAAATTGTGACTTCATGACCCAAAGAATACTTGGCGTTGAGCAAGATTCATAATAGTGTTTTTTAGAGTGATCCCTTACCTTTACAGTTTTTTTCTGTAAAATTCCCACTCGCATCATATGATTAATATTGTACTGCTAGCTTGCCCTTGAGAAATCTTGCCTGTGAGATAATTCAGTTATAACATTTAATAAGAGGTCATAATGGAATTTCTTTGCAAAGAAGAAATATAAAGGATTCCCTCAGATTTTTCAGACTTTCCAGATTTGGGCTAAATGTCTCATATTACCTAAAAGGAGCCAAGTCTGTGAAGCTGACCACACACCTTATTGTACAGGCACTATACTGCATATATTTTTTTTCTTAGAAGGAATGCTAACACATAGCATATCAAGAATTGAAAAGTTTTTTTAATACTTCCATATTTGTTAAATAACCCCATTTGCCTCTGATCTAACAACATCATTTGTGTGACTGTATGAGGAGCAGAATGACCGTGGAAAAACACACCTTTTTAATTTTTTTAGGCTAAGAGGTATTATCGGATCTGTTATTTCAACATTCCTTTTAGTATCCCATCATCCCACAGGATGATGAAACATTGGGCCATGAATTAAAACATGTGCCACAAATGCATACTCTGCTAATGAACAGCACAAGATATCCTTGTTTAATGTATTGTTTCCCCCCTGAAAGCTTTTGCATCTTCCTCACTGTTGTACGTCATGTTAAACAAGTTTTTGGCTTAGACTTTGTATTATATATTGTGTTTTTACAGGAGGGAGCCCCAAGCACCTGAGCCTGGGCACTCCCTCGCCCAGACAGTCCCATCCCAAGGCATAAGCCCAGGGGGCTCTGACAGCCCCCAGACAGGGAGTCTGGATCACAGGTCAGTCTCCACCTGCCCCTTCATTCTGGGCTGCCACTTAATCTCCCTCCAAGCCCCTTCCTTGGCTGAGAACAGGGTCATTTAATCTCTGACCGACCCCTGATGTCTGCTCAGAAGTGGTCCTGGCCCAGCCAGCACCAGCTAGTCTTCCTCTGCCTTTCTCTCCTGGAGAGCACACAGAGCTCGCCTCTCCTGTCTAATGCATTTTATTTTATTTTTTGCATGTTGCGCTACAAGCCAAGTCAAGCCACATAGGCAGGTTTATAGCAGTTTAATAAAACCCCATCACTCCCGCCACCAGGACCTAGACCTAGAGTATTAGGCAGCCTGCTGTGATGTCACTTTCACAGCAGATCCCCCGGAGGCGCAACCATTGAGAGCTCTCTTCAGTGAGAAGAGAAGCACCTCTAGAGAAGGGATCACACCTGGCTGAGATGCTCCCTGTGAAGGAAAAGGTCCGTCGGGAGCAAGTCAAGCCATGTGGCTGCAGGTTTCGTGGAATGGCCGTGGCACCAGTCCTCTGAGCTTCTAAGATTGTCAGTGAAGGGAACACATGTCTCTTGGATGTGGCCACCTGCCTGTGGGTGACCCGGCGTGCCGTGTGGCTATGTGTCACCTGATACCAACCGCTGCATGGGCTTTCCCCACAGTTTTCCCCAGGCCCGAGTCTTCATCTGTGGCTGCACTTGCTTTTTGATTATTTTCCTTTTGTTCGGAGTCTCAGTGGAAATCTTTATGCAAGTTTTAATGGCTACCTCTGTGGAAAGCACAAGTTGGCAATGATTGTGGCTAAAGGCAAAACTGGTATGAGTTGTTCCAGAATCAAGGGACACTATCTTAGCAAAAATGGTCTTATAAGCATATAAAGTACCTGACCCTTCTCGAAGGAGGGAACTTCATGAACTATTTTATAGCATATATTGGGTATAGCTAAAAACAAGGGAAATGACTATGGGGGAAAAATAATCTAATTTGTTTATGTAACCATGAAAATATAGTCTTGACTTAAATGTATTTGCATTTAAATACTTAAATGTATTTACAAACTAAAACTAAATATGGAGGAAAGAAGCAAACTGGAACCACAAATAGTGTATTTTATCATTTCCCCCGGTTTGTTTCCAAATAACCTTCAAAGTTTTCAGAGCTTGATCTTCATTGCCTACAGTGTTTCTAGAAGTTACTTTTTAAAATACGAAAACTCAGTAAAATCTCCAGATTCATCCAAGGCTGATTTTGTTGAATCTAGATTTATTGCAAGAGGGCAAATTCTGAGGGAACATGCTTTTGCTTGCCCTCCCCCTCTACACCCCTCTCCCAGGGTAAAAATAAAAGGAAACTCTGAGAAGAAAACAAAACTTGCACTCCCAATTTTACTACCTTTAAGATTTTCCTTTGTGATTAATTCTGATGGAGACTTTGCCAGATCCACCTGGGAAATGCTACCTTTGGCCATTATTGTCAGCTGTCAATCACTCACATGGTGCTCACACACTCAGAAGGTAACCTATGAGGGCCGTTGCATAATGGAAAACGAACACTTTAGTCTGGAGTGCAAGTGGACGAGGAAGCACCATGACAGCTGCACCTCCATTCCTAAACCCAGCCTCAAGGTCACGGAGGCCTGTCGGGACCACGATGAATGTGCGTCGGGGCTCCAGAATCAGAAGAGTGAGACCTTTCCCGCTCCTTCTGGAGCTGATGGGCGCACCTTTCTTGTTAAATTCCAGCTTGAGATCTGCTATCAGGAGAAAGACAGAGGTCATTTAAAGTCTTTCCTTTCATATTGGAAAGAGAACGTGGCTCCTTTTCATTGTTCTTGGGGTGATGTGCCCAAATAGCAGGTTGGAATGGCAGCGTTCTCAGAAGGTGCCATTACCATTTGAAAACCAAGGAGCCCAGTGAGAGGTGGGCTGGAAAAGGCCACGTTGGAGGTGGGTGAATGGGATTGCTCACAGCACTGTGATTGAAAGAGCTGCTGAGTCACTTTGGGAAACCACTGGAGAGGCTCTCCTGAAATGTGAATCCGCTCTAGAATGCCTTGAGCCTCGCGGCAGCCGAGTTTCTGCTCATGTGATTGTACAGACTGCCTCATAACCACCCAGCATCCATCCTGGTTTATTTGCCGTAGTCACTTGCATTTGGAGGGTGAAGAA
Source organism: Murina feae (assembly GCA_004026665.1). Taxonomy (NCBI): domain Eukaryota; kingdom Metazoa; phylum Chordata; class Mammalia; order Chiroptera; family Vespertilionidae; genus Murina; species Murina feae. The sequence goes on from PVJC01005727.1 coordinate 21,876, forward strand.
CATCCTTGCTAAGCTTGTGCTGTGTGTTTTCAGATTTTCTATCTTGTTCTGCTTTCTTTGTTCCTTCCATTGCTTTCTGCAGGTATTTAAGCCCATGGTTCAAAAGAGACTATAATGTAGCTAAGTGGGTAGAAGATGTGAATAAAAACACTGAAGGAGCATACTTTAGGTATTTTATAAATTAATTTTATATCCTTTTCAAACTCTCCCAGCACATACAAATACTGTAGTATGACTGGCTCTCCATCTTGTATCTCCCAATACAAGTTCCCAGAGGTGGAGAGGGTCCTTGTTTCTTTGCTGCCTTTTGATCTCTGTTTCGGGCTTCATGAGCAAGTCTAGCTCTTTTCTGAATGTTTCAAATGAAGCCATTTGAAAGGGTTGCCACTTAGTGCATGTCCCTGTTACCATCTTGAGCTTTTTAGTAGCTTTCTCTTCATTTTATGCTATGTAGTGTTCTATGGGCATGAAACATCCTTTCCACTAATAAAGAAGCATTATTAACCCGAGCAATTTAATTTCTAGAATTTACTTATTCCATAGTGCATTTTCCCTACTTACCACCTTAAGAGTGCATAGTGCATACGGAAACTCAAGGAAAAATACAAAAAGGAACTAAATGCAATTGGTGAAATTTTACTTTGAGTAAAAGCAATGATTAGGGGTAATTTGAAAATTATTGAGAGAATATTGGCCACATGAGAGTGTATGGAATGAGTTTAGGTTGTATTTGCTCAGTACAACCATTTGCTACCAGAGAATGGCTGTTGCTGACAAGTGCTTTACAAATTCTCAGCAAAGCTAAGGAATTTTTTTTCCAATCAAAATGCTGTGTCTAACACTTCAAATAGAACAGGAAACAGATCTGCAACATGCTCTTGATTCATAAACAAGCAGGTAGAGCATCTGTACATTTTAGAAACTAGCATATTTACTCAATTCACTGTAACTCACAGAGAATTTCCAAGAGCTCTCAATGGCATTTTTTCACTCTTTATAAAATCAGAGTGATTTCCTAAAGACAAATGTCCGCTTTTACTTTGTGACAATTAATATAAAGAAGAAAATATAAGCTGAACAGCTACCTCTGCTGAACACAACTTAACTATAAGCTTTTGATTATTTATTGCCGTGACTTGGCCCAGCATTTAACAGATATCAAAATATGTGTGTATCTAACTCTCAGTACCCATATAAGGTGGACTTTCTCTTCCTGTGTACCATTTAGTTTAGACATGTATAGTTTGAGAAAATGATTAGACCTGCCTGCATTTGAATTTGATCCATACATTTGCATATGCCCCAGGGAAAGCATAATCCCTGCCTGCTCACAGAAATACATCCCACTTTTATACCCCACCTTTCCCTCTTGCCCTGTCCTCTGCTTATACCACTTTCCCACGGAACCTCATACACATACACTCACATTCAAACATCCCATCCTCACCCGTAGCTCCCAAGATGGCCAGCGTCAGGAAGACAGGTAAGATGGTTTGGAATGTTGTTTGGAATCTTGGCTCACCTGCAGTCCCGTTTCTCCTCTCTGTCTTCCTCAGGCTTGTGGGCAGATTATAGTTTGTTTCAGTCATGGAACCAAAAGAGAACACCTTTGGTCCTATGTGGGCTAGGGCTGTTATGCCTAAACGCACTTAGCATTTTGCAGCACCAATGTGTGAAATGGTACCCCGGAAGAGTTGATTTGCCTCCCCTGGGTGAGCTGAGTAGTGGACGTGGCTCACAGAGAAGAGTTCACTTTTCTTCCAATCGGCACTCAGGTCTGCCCAGAAGCTGCATGACTGAACTCGAGTTGGATGGGGAGAGGCTTTAGAGCCCCCGGTTGCACGTGCAAAGCTGTAAGGGAAATTTTGAAGGCTTCCTTTATTGCCTCTGGTAATACGAGACGTGGGTTTCCACAGCGGATAGCCATATGAAGAATTAATGTGTTTTGGTTTGTTAAGGGTAATACTGGCCAGACTTGAAAATCAGTACAGAACTTCTGTGCAAGTGGTGAATTATGGAGATACCCCAGGGCTTTTCACACAAGGATTTTAACACAACAGAAAGAATTGCATCCACTCTCCATCCAAGCCACGCCTCACATCGCAGGCCCCGCGTGCGTCCATGCCTTGGCTGATGCTCTTTGCCAACCCTGTGCTTAAGCTCAGGTCTGCTTCCTTGGCTGCCAGGTCATCACTTTTCCTGTCAAAACCATCAATGAGGGCAAAGGTCACTTTATGAATGACCCCTGTGTGGTGTGAGGTTTCTGGCGTCGTTACCAAAATGCAACAGGGACTTAATGAATGCAGGAAACAGGTCCAAAACACAGCCATCTCTTTAACATGTAGTAACCACATCACCGCAAAGAGCAAAGCAAATGCCAAAAGACGCTGAGTGATCAGAGTGCCTCAGCTGTGCTCCCTTCCCCAGTGCTCATGGGGCTGGTCGCTCAGGCTGTCGTGGGCGTACGTTCAGGACTTTAGGAAGGAGTGGGTGGGTCAGGGCAAGAGAACCATCTCCCCACACCTAGGTCCTGGAGGTAGTTCTGTGGGTGACAGGGCCATACGGGCCCCTAGAAGGTATCCTCACCCTTGGGTATTATTAGCAGATGCATTACTCGCTTCATCACCGGATTTTGAGTCCACTCCCACGACCTCATGGAAAATGCTGTCACTCTGAAAATGAACTTAATGGTCAGGTGTTGCCTGCCTTCATTTCTCACAACATCAGGAGATGTAGGTATTCTTACTCCCTTTCTATGGAGGGAAGGAACTGAGGCACAAAGAGTAACTCAAGGTAGCACAGCCAGTTTTAGAACCAGGATTGGCTCTGACCCCGAAATCTATTCCCTTTGCATTTTACTGTAATTACGTAAAAGTAACAGGGTGGGCATTGACCACATACGTCCTATCCTAGGGTACTGGACCTGTATTCCTCATGTGTACCTGTGCCGGGGGCAGAACTGAACTGAGATTGGCCTTACAGGCATGTCTCCTAAAGGCAAGCCCAGGAAAGCTGACGCAGCCCTGACATGCCACAATGCATTGGCACACAGGCACACTTCTGTTGTGCGATTCTAAATGGCACCCACTGTGGTTATGGCGGTTTTTAAAAATGCAGCGATGTTAATGGATCGCATTTGCCCAAAGATGACGTTGTCGGTGAATAAGCTGGGCCGGTGCCTGGGTTCCAGTAAGAACGGTCGAAACCACCAGGCAAGGAGCCAGGGTCAGAAAAGAGCCTCGAGGTGGTTTGGGAGAAATGTCAAGTTTGTTTTTGTCTCCCCTAAACTGATTTACCCTGTCTTGTTCTCCACTCTTATTCTGACTCCTGCTCTGGGGCTCTCCATTCCCCCACCCCCAGATGATAATCCTCTTTTATGCTCTCACATTCCACCCAGCCTCCAGGACCTCATGCCCCTCCCCTAACCCAAACTGTCCTACATGGCTTTTCTCCCCTCAGGTTCTAAATATCAGTGAGCCTGTGTGTCCATGTGCAGTTTCTTTGGGGTTCTGGAGAATACCGCCTCTTTCGTTTTTTAAGACATTATTGGCTTTGGTCATGGAAAGAAAGGTATTTGAGGGGAAGACTGGACTGTCAGCAGTCCTCTTTGGAATGGCCATGTGTGTGTACAAAGCTGGTCATTTCCACTCATGGCCCAGTGATTGGCTGGCATGACTTTGAAGCTATAAGCTCATGGCTCATGTTAAGGACACATATACTGCAGCAAGTTAAGCTAGTCTTGCATGATCCCCCAAAGTAACCAAGATTTAGTTGTTTGTATGTCTGACTAGCTTTCTTGAACTGGGATATCTTCTCAGTGGTGATTAGGCTAAAAATCTGAACAGAGATGAATGTCCCTTGTTTTAGAAAGTTGTATTTAAATACAGAAGTTTGTCCTCATTCCACTTATATTGAAATTGTTTACTAAAGATCATAGTCCTGTTTTAAAAGTCATTAATTTTTAAGTTAGAAAAAATATGTTGTAGTACATCACTTTAATAGCACATTAGAGGATTTGAAATACTAACATTCTTCGTTCTACCGACGTGCTCCACAGTGGAGAGCATTGACACGAGATAAGTCAGTCGAAATAGTCTAATCACATGGAGTAGTCCTGGACATTTCTCAAAAACAGAGGGAACAATTCCAGGTTAAAAGCAAACGGGATCACTATTTATTCTTAAAATTGAGCAAGAACATTCAGGGTTTGTAGGGAAAAAATATTTTAAACAGTAGCTTGCATTCGGTGTTCATCAAATAGAAACTGATATGAAAACTATGACAGAACCAGAGCAAAGTGTAATGTATGGATGGGAACTAAAATTAAACTAAGGGAGGAAGGAAGACATCTTTATGCCATTGGATAAAGAATAGGCTGCAGATCTTCCCCTAGCCAGTATTATTAGCCCCCTGCCCCATGCACCCTGGCAGAGTCAGCCCCTCACAGGATGCAGATGAGGTGCATTCTTCAGAAATCAGTACTTGAGCTCTAATGCGACAGCGTAAGCAAATCAGTGGTGTAGGTTGTTACCGCTTGGCACCAGGAACTGAGGAGTCATGGATGTGTAGTGGTGACATTTTTGAATGGATAGCTACTGCTATATCATCACTTCTGTCTTCCACTGTTATGTTATGAGGTGACACTTTCCACTCTTAGCTGGGTTTTTTTGTTTCGTTTTATTAACTTTAAAGACAAGATGGCAAATATGGGCTCTTCCAGTGTGCTCAGTTTAGTCACAAATAGTAACCACCACATGTGCACAATCATCAAGAACATAATATGCCAAGAGCTTATACATATCTTTCATTTGGAGCTTCTCCATGGTGGAGAGAACACATGGTATCCAAATAGGAAGGGGTCTTGCCATTGTGTTATTTTTTAGTTTTTAGTAAAATTCCAATCACACCATAGCCACCTTATTGACACACCAAGCGTACCTACATGAGTTATCAAGATCCACGTCTATGGCCTAGAATCCTCCCCTGCAGACATGCTGATTGGAGGAACTAATCAGACCATTTTTGTATGTTCTCATCAGATTCTTTGTTTGGCTGGAACTCTGCACTCCTTACTGCTTGCATGTTTACTAATTTATTATTAAAATCACTGTATTTGCCTTTGTTCTTTCATAACTAACACGTTGGCCTCTGAATGCATGAGTTTTGTGTAAACTGGTGTGTGACTTAGCAACTGATAAATGTAGCAATTGTATTGTATTTGGGGGCCTTAAAAATAGAATTAGAATAACTGTGCTAAAAATATATATTTTTAAATTTATGTGGTAAAAATAAGGCAGACTATTGAGATGTTGTACACTTAATTTACCATTATGAGCTCTTAGAATAATTTTATCCCTTTTCCATTTTAGCTTTTTATTCCATAGGACACTGCATTTTTGGCTTTCTAGTTGAAAGTATGATTCTGTATACTAACATTTAAATAGTCCATTGCAGTTATAGATTAGGAAGATAAAATGCCAGCATTCCAGTGTTGTGAATGACATTATCTCCCAATAAATAACCCTCTGCAGTAGTGGCCTATGAAAGTAGAAATAAGAGGGTTTGTTCTAAACCCACTTTTCAGATATTTGAAAAAGACATTAGACCATCACGTAATATTATTTCCTGTGTTCTCGAATGTCTCAGGACTTTGTCTCCTGCCAAGTCTCCATCTTCATCAACTGGGTCTATTGCCTCCAGCAGAAAATACCCCTACCCAATGCCTCCACTTCCCGACGAGGAAAAGAAAGTGAATCGACCAAGTGCCAGGGTATGTGAAACTTCTTCCACGTGCTGATGTCACCGATCATTACTGTTTACCTATGAATTCGTCTTTTATTTATTTTTCTTAAATATATTTTATTAATTTTTTACAGAGAGGAAAGGAGAGGGATAGAGAGTTAGAAACATTGATGAGAGAGAAACATTGATCAGCTGCCTCCTGCACACTCCTCACTGGGCATGTGCCCGCAACCAAGGTACACGCCCTTGACCGGAATCGAATCCAGGACCCTTGAGTCCGCAGGCCGATGCTCTATCCACTGAGCCAGACTGGTTTGGGCTGAATTCATCTTTTAAAAGAGAGGGCTCTTTTTTCTTCTTTGTTCATAAGAAAAATAAAAAAAAATGTTTGAAAAATGTAGGATACTTGGGGCATTGAGGCTCAGATTTATATTTGCAAATTATTTTAATCACTGCATTGATACATTCTAGAAATATTTAGTATATATTAGTGATTTATTGCTATATATTCACATCTTGTTATTCAGTGTAGCTAATATATTACAACCTGCTGGAGAGCCCAGTTTGCTTACTCAGGCCTTGTTCTGGCTAATAACACCCAGTAGTATTTTAGAAGCAGTAAATCACATCAGTGTCTTGGAGATGGGGGTGGAATTTGACCACAAAGAAAGGAGACTTCAAAATTTGTAATATGCAGAGTAGACAATAGGTATGGTGACATTTAGCAACCTTTTATATTTTAAAAAGCCAGATTTAGCCCTATCTGTTTTGGCTCAGTGGCTAGAGCATCAGCCCACAGACTGAAGTATCATAGGTTCAGTTCCGGTCAAGGGCATGTGCCTGTGTTGCAGGCCCAAACCCTGGCCCTGGTCAGGGTATGTGTGGGAAGCAGCCAATCAATGTGTCTCTCTCACATTGATGTTTCTCTCTCTCTGTCTCTCCTGCTCCCTTTCACTTTCTCTAAAAATCCATGGAGAAATATCCTTGTATGAGGATTCACAACCACAAAAAGCCAGATTTAAAAATATACATTGAGTTGATTATTTTTATAAATACAAGCATCACCAGATATTTCATTTAAATACTAAGTCCTCCTTTACATCTTAATCATGATTCTAATCAGTCTCACAGCGTAGATCCATTGTTCCCCAAACAGATCCATTCGGTGAAAAGTGAGATACAGTGGAGTTTATTTAGAGAGGCAGAGCAGCCCCTCAAGGCTTAAGTGACAATTATAATTGAAGAATAATGATCTTAATTGATGTCCTGGCTCTGTTGTGGTCAGTTACATTGTAATGTTGATCTCCTCAGAGATAATTTTGCAAAAACAGTAAAATAAAATAAATCTTTAAAAGCCTTGTAGATTTATCTGCTAGTCTGTCCAGGGTTCCTAGGCTCTTTGGTTTTGAAAGATATTGCAGAGCTTCTTTGATCCTGAAATGAAATTATGGAGTTCAAGGTAAATATGGGTCATTCAAATTTTAACTCCCTCAACTCAAAGTCAGTAAGAAAACATAAGCTGATTACTAAATAAAAAAGACTTTAAAAACAATCAATGGTGCTCTGTTAAGTATATGAAAATTATCCTCATAGGTTAATAGGGGAAATGATAAAAGATGAAAAGGAAGAAGATAACTCAGATATACTGACTGGCGTGGCTCAGTCACGAACCAGGAAGTCACAGTTCCTGGTCAAGCACATGCCTGGGAATCATGATTCTTTCTCAGGGTTCATTGTTTATCTCTCCCTCTTCTCTCCCTCTCCCTTCCTCTCTGAAATCAATAAAAATATATTTTTTTAGAAATACATAACCCAGATTCCCAGTATTCAGCTTTGAGGCCTTAAAAAAGGAGCTTGTCAATAAGCATCCAGCTTTTCATGGTATGTATGTGGTTATGAAATCTTAGGCGATCTCGCTGCTTCCCTCCCCGGGAAATGCCCAAAGTATCTCTCCTCGATACATTGTCTTCATTGCTGCTTTTGCTAGAAAGTTGGGGTGTCACGCCAGGGTGCAGGGTTTTGGAAACTTTCCCGCAGGAGAATTCCTGAGAATGACCCATCCCCAGAAGACATGGCTGACCATGGCCCCTTCCTGGGCCGTGTGAGGAAGCAGTAAAGACTGTAGCCTCTGGGACAGTTGTGTGAAAGGCCCCTGGCTGGTTCTGTCCACTGTGGACCATCCACATGAGCGTATAACAGGGTCCTGCAGAATAGGCAGCCCCTGTGTGCAGGCTGTTTTTGTGGGCTGTGGCAAATCAAACAAGCAGATCTTTCCATCAGCAACCCCTCTGTTACAGTGAGACAGGCACGGCCAAGGTCATGCATTGTCCTAAAAGTGATGGCTTGGCAATTTTTAGCCTCTTTGTCCTGTCAGGGGTCATTGTGGCCTTCAGGTTTTCCCAGTGTCATTTCTTTGTTCTTCTTTTGGAAAGCTGTCATGTATTTATTTATTTATTTATTTATTAAATATATTTTATTGATTTCAGAGAGGAAGGGAGCAGGAGAGAGAGAGAGATTAATGATGAGAGAGAATCACCGATTGGCTGCCTTCTACATGTCCCACACTGGGGATCGAGCCCACAACCTGGGCATGTGCCCTTGACTGGGAATCGAACCGTGACCTCCTGGTTCATAGGTCTACACTCAAATCACTGAGCCAAGTGTGCTGCGCTGTCACTTATTTTTGAATCTTCCTAACCGTTTGTGAGGGGGACTCCCTGAAGCCTGAACCCTTTACTACTCCATGCCATCCTGTGAGCATCAGTCCAGAGCAGGGGGCCAGTTCACTGTCCCTCAGACTGTTGGAGGGCCGGACTATAGTTAAAAAAAAAAAAAAACTATGAACAAATTCCTATGCACACTGCACATATCTTACTTTAAGCAGGACAGGCAGCGGCGGCAAAAACACCCGGCGGGCCGGATAAATGTCCTCGGCGGGCCGCATGTGGCCTGTGGGCCGTAGTTTGAGGATGCCTGATCCAGATCTTCCTTCTCTCAGACTCCTGCAAGCCATTCATTGTCACTTGTCTGCACCAACATGTATTATCCCCCCACAATGATCCTCACAGTTGAGAGATTTGGTTTACAAGGTGTGAGGAGATGGCTGTCTTTTAATTGAGAAGGACATCTAAAGGTGACCTGAGGTCGATAACACTGGTGGTTGCACCACAGCTCTGTGGGGTCCCAGCCTGGGCATCAGCATAAGAATCCATGAAGATTCTAGAGAACATATCAAGGGAACCTATATAGAAATATCCATTTAGTTCTTTAGTTATTTATTTGTTTTCATTCCCAGAAACTCATTAGTTATATGCCGCAGACTTCCAGTAAAAGTGGAAATTGGATGCAACCTAAGTCACTCTTAGGTTTCCTTTGTTCATGTTTATAATAATTATACCCAAATCATATTGTCTGGAAACATAATTTATTAGCTAGAGATTTTTTTTAAAAAAAATTGGCCTTCCTTCTCTGGTGAACTGAGTTACATTCATATTTAATCATGCCAAAGTTGCTTCCCGTCCATTAAGGCAATTACTGAACATCATAGAAATTAGATACGATCAGGGCCCATATGCAGAGCTGGTGGCAGAGGCAAGGAGAGTGAAGAGGTGAGGAATTAAGGCTATGATGTCCTGCCCTGGATGCATCATTGTACACTGACATGTCAGTTCCCGGGAGAAGACCCTGTTCTAGGAGGTAGAGACGGGATTGGAGGGGGTATAACCTGGCCATGGGCCCAGGGCAGTGATTTTGAAGTGGTGGTGGTGGAATCGTACTTCCCTGAGGTCAGTATGCAGTGTTGACTGTACGTGGGATTGTCTGAGGGCTTTGAAAATCCACCAAGGCCTGAGTCCCACTCAGAGAGACTGACCCGGTGCATTGTCCAGGCAGTGGGGCTTTAGAAATGTCCCCAGACCATTGAGCTGTGCAGGTGGACTGAGACCTTGCTCCAGCTGCTGTTTCAGAATCTTGGGGAAAGAAGGGTGTAGTTTAAAGAAACAATGTTTTAAAGTATTTCATTTGAGACAATCTTTAATTTATTCAAAACTTGGAGTTACATAAATGAGGATGAGAGGAGTCATTTTGTATTAAAAGATGACGGTCATTAAAATGGTTGAGAAATAGGTTTAGAGGTAAGAGCGAGCTAAAAATTAGTGTTTATTTTATCCATTTATTAGACTTCGTAAATTACACATCAGCGTGTGTGTCCACAATCACATAAGTATGGGTGGAGTCACCAAATCCTTCTCATCTTCATAGCCCAGAATCCGTCTGTTTCCTGCCTTCACAGTGTGCCATTTGCTTTTCTCTGTTGTGCAGCTCTGGGAGACATCCATTTAAGATCAACTGTTTACATGTGACACATCGAAACTGTTTACTTCAACTTTTATAGACACCCAGCCTCACGGAATCACTGCAAATCTATCTGCTCTCCAGACGACACGAACCCCCTGGAGATCCACGACGGAGAACCGGAGTCTCACATCTGGATACCATTTTCTTTGTGTCATTGGCTTAGGATTTAACTGACCCTTGAAAAGAACTACTGCAATGTTACACTATAACATGGCACAGTAAAGGTCCTGGCATATTAATGGACAATCCGCATGACAGATATATGTAGAAGTATCGCTAAAACTAACTCACACTACCCAAATGTAGCAAGTTGTCTAAGGGACAATAGTGGATTCAGAACTTGGTGTTCTGAGGCCCATCCTTGCTGTGTAGACAGTGATGCTGTGTGCATGATGCTTCGGTTTATTATTTTCCACATTTAAGGAAACAACATCCCATAATAGACACTAGCATGCAGGGCTACGGCATATAGGATTTTTCTGCAGGACTTTAATGCTTTGAGAGGCCAATATCCCATATGCTAACTTTATACATGTATTTTTAGGTTGTTTTTTTTTTCTTTTTTACTTTTCATATTTATATCAGCATATGAGGACAGTTGTACATATGTCAACATTTTTAAAATTAAAAAGCAGCTGTTCCACACAGTGTATTTTGCCAAATGCCTCAAAACAATCACAGTCACATCATTGTTATCCATCAGATCTTTAAAGAGTAGAAGCAGGTGATGTTGTAAATATAAGTAGTAGTGAGTGCTGTAAATGTGTCTCCATAATTGGTATTTGTCCAAAACACGTGACATCCCTTTAAACTGTGCAGAGTCTGGAGGCAGTTTTATTGGGTCTTTAGTTGACCAGGAGGACACATGCCCAGCAAAACTCATGGCCTCCGTGGCTTGCAGGGGCACCATCTAGCAGGGCAGCTGTCCTGCCTGCAGGCCCTCTATGCTGTGGCTGCTCCCCGGGCGTCCTCCAACCTGCTCACTGCTCTCCTGGGGGCTACAGTGGCTGCTTCAGCAACTGCTATATTTCAGTGCAGGAGCACATCTGCTGGTCTCCCTCTGGAGGCCTGTGAGCGCCACAGAAGTACATCCTGCTGAGACTTAGCAAGTGCATCAAAGATGCCTGAGACCACAGGCTGCTGCTGCATTGGTGGTTCCCAACTTGTGAATACTCCAACCCAGTGGTTTTCAACCTTTTTAATCTTGTGGCACATATAAACTAATTACTAAAATATGCTGCACACCAAAAACTATTTCCTGCTGATCTGACAAAAAAAAAAAGAAAGATATAATTTTGATTCATTCACACCGGATGGCTATTGTTGTGTTGGCTGTTGTCTACTTTTTTTTTTAATTTGACAATTTAAGAGAAAAGTGGTCAGTGTCCCTGACTAAATAGTCAGGTATTGCATATTTTAAAAATTCTTAAGGCACACCAGTTGAAAATGGCTACTCTAACCCCTTGTGGCCTAAAATTTTGTTCTTTATCAAAACTTTGCAGCCACCTTTGTGAAATGAATGATTTGTTTTGCTAAAACAAACAAACAAACAAACAAAACTTTTACACCGAGTACTAAGGACATTCATCATCAGTGGGATGTGGGAGTCCCAACAGGTCATTCTACATTGACTTGGAACCAGAGGCCGGGATGTTCTCCCAGTTGGGCTGGGAAGCCTCACCGGGCCACGGAGGGTTAAAATAAACCTAAAACCACAAGCCTGCAGTAACTGTGAGGTGACCCAAACAGCTGGCAGGGGAAAGAACCTGATGTTTTGAATTCTGTGTTTTTTTAATCCACGAAAAAGTGAGAAATCTATCGAAGCCCCTTCTTTACAAGCAGAACTTGATGAGGTCACCAGGAGGCTCCGTCATTCTAAAGAGAATGTCCCAAGGACAGTTCCCTCGCCAGCTCAGAAACTGGTGGGATCAACCACATCCTCTGCGGTGAGGAGTACTTCTGAACTCCTTCTTGTTCGCTCCTTTTTCTCGAGAGGAATGGAGTCTGCAGACAAGATTGCAGAAGTATCTTCTGAAGTTGATCTCTCCCAGGAGGATTCATGGACAAAACCCAAGTCCTTTCTCTCTATGGGTGGTCATCTGGGACCCCCAAATGGAAGGGCAAGTTGGAAGGCGGTGTGCTTTACTGTGTGTTTACATTTCCGAATGGACCTCTTTTCTGGAAGTCTTTGAAAATATTTGAAACATCAATTTAATTCTCCAAAATGATAAAGTATAAATGGCGTTTTTCATGACAGGAAGGGATGCAACTGTCAAGACTACAAAAAACAACGATCCATCATACTAAGAGTTGGGTGAGTGTTGGGTGACCTTGCCACCTAGCACAAGCCAAGGGCAGGAGGGCAGATAGATTTAAAGATACAGCAAATAAAGTGGCTTTTGACCCAGATCGCTTTAATGTGCACTGAATGTTTTCTGGTATTGAGCGTAAAAACTGCTAATGTATAAGGTTTATTTTGACTATGAAAGAGTTTATAGATTTGAATGTAAGGTACCTTGTGTATATATGCTCCCTAGTTGCAGTTACATAGGCCCTAATTTGAAAGAATCGCAAATAGATATCTATGTACTCAACACATCTCCCCTCCCCCTCTCTTTCCCGACCTCAATTATTTTTTACATGAAAACTATTATTTCAAGTGAAAATTGTTATGATGTGCCTTTGGGGCAACATGGTTACTCTAGAGCAGGGGTGAGGAACCTTTTTTCTGCCATGGACCATTTGGATATTTATAACATTATTCGAGGCTCATACAAAATTATCAAGTTAAAAATTAGCCTGCTATATTTGGCCAAACATTTAATTAACTCCCACCTAATGCCTTGGCAGGGCCGGACCAAATGATTTCTCGGGCCTTATCCACCCCAGCCCGGACATTCCCCATCCCTGCTCTAGAGGTACATATGTGGTTTCTTGCCATCCTTGTTCATAACCTTCATATGGAACTGAATGGAAGTGTTTTGTTTTATTTGCAGAAAGACTGTGACTTCATAGTAGTTTTAATGTTGTCTTCTCAATATCTACTGTATCTAAGAATGTTTAAACATCCTTACAGCCATTTGCAAGATTCGTTGGCAAATTTGGAATCTCAGTGGGTAATTTCGAGAAGTACCTATACATGTACTCATAGTTGGTGTTCTAGAGGTATTAAATCTAAATACCTATGACTTTTCATCCACAGAGACAGGGAGAACAGACCCAGGACACTAAACACAAGCACAGCGTTATTTTTTTAACTATCTATTTTTGGAGGACTGTGAGGCCACATAGCCCTTTGTACTGTGTAACTAATATCTGTATCTCCCTCCTGCAGTCAACTGTAGGGCCTGCCTGTTATGCTAAGCAGAGAAGAGCAGTTATCTGGCCTGTGTGTTCCATTGTATGCCTTTTTCCTCTTTCCAAAGTTTTGTGCATAGGTTAGGACTTCAGATTGACAACCCTGCGGCCTGAGATGTTCCATTTAATCCACAGGCATTACAGTGTAGTATGATTTAAAGAAACATTTAAATTTGTCCACTAAGAGCGTCAGCAAGGGAGGTGTGGGGTCACAGGGAGCCCCGAAGGAAGCACCGGCTCAGACGAACTGGTCTCTGTGTCCAGCCACTCTCCTTAGCCAGGAAGTGCATCCTCCCCAGCCTCTTCCAGCTGGAGTGTGGTCCCCAGGTTCATAGTCTGTGAAAGGAATAAACTAAAACAGTGCCGCCTAATGCAGCCTTTCCATTGGCTATAACTGCTGTATTTTTTTTTTTTTACAAAAATTCCAGTGCTATTCCTTAAAAAATAAAAAGTTGACTAATAAAGTAAATGGAAGGTTAAAATGCAAACCATATTTTGATATATGTACTATTAAGTGATAATATAGTTCCTCTCTCGCTTTCCTCTTGCTTTAAAAAAAAAAAGCATTTAATATTGTGTTTATATATAAGGTCAGACCAGCATAGATTTCTGAACAAAAGATTGATAAACTTTCTAAAAGAAGTTTCTAAAAGAAAGAATTAAATAATTTGCTCACTTCCAGAGAAGGAAGTAATTCTCTCTCTTTATTCTCATTCTCTCTCTCCCCCTCTCTCTCTCCTTTCGTTGATTCCCTTGTAGATTTGTCCATGACCCCAGATCTTGGGGCTACTTTACTTCTTATCTTTGTAGATGTTGCTCTTTGCTTTGTTACCTATAGTTATCTATGGGTCAAAGGAAATAACGATATTTCAGTGTTTCAAAATCAAGTCTGTTCATTTATTTCATCCATTCTTTTTTTTTTGTTGTTGTCATGTTCTGTTTTAATATATATTTAGCATTTGAAATATTTCCTTGTTATTAACCATAATAATAAATCCTGACTGAAAGAGAAGATGATTTTATTTCACTTCATTTTGCTTGAAGGAAAGGGGAGCTTTTGGAAGCATATGGAGTAGCGTGCAGAGGATATGGAGAACAGTGCGGCAGGAGTGAGGGGGTGCAGGAGCGAAGGGAGGGAGGACGTCTGCTGCCACAGCCTGATTAGGACCCCACTGCCGCCTGCTGCCTGGACGCGCTGTGGGCAGCACATTTCAATGCCAGCCTACAGGTTGGTAAGTTGGCATGGATTTTCCATGAAACCCTCTGACTGCCACACTAGCCACAGAATGTCTGCGTTTTATGCTCTTAATGATCTTTCTCCTTTCACTTCTATGTTTTCCTCTAAATCTGTCACCCACAGGCTGCTCTCTCTCTTTTTTTTTTTTTCTTAAATGGAGTCAAGATGAATCTCACATTCTCATTCTACTGACGTAAAATACATAAGCAGCAAACATTCCTAGAGAATCTGGCTTAATTTGGAGCTCAGGTCTCCCTGCCCCCGAGATATTTCCTGACTTGATAAGACTACTCGAAATTTGGATGCAACTTTCCTCCCACACGGGGAGAGTGAAGGACTTTGCAGAAGTAGCTTCCCTATGTATTAGAGTGCCAGGTGGCCAGCCTGCCCATCCTGCTGTGTGTGTGTGTGTTTGTGTGTGTGTGTGTTGGGGGAGCAGCCACACCTGCTGGGAGGCGCGGGCGCATGCTCATAGCATATGCTCTGTGGGTAGGTGCTTTGAATCGCCAGAGGAGCTTTCTCAGACACCTGCAGAGCCAGCAGAGGCGCAGCGGGACCTCAGACAGCAAGGCGTGCTATTTCTGTTCACTCTTATTCATTGCTTTGTCAGAGTCCCCAAAATGGAGCATCTTCAGAATCGGTTTATAAGTAGAAAACACATTAAAACAAAACAAAAACCTGCCTAGTATTTGTGTCCTTTGTAGCCAGAGCCAGACAGACAGCAAGCATTTTCACTGTGGGGTTTGAGAGATGCTTCCAGACCCTCCTACTTCCCAAGTCACTCCCCCCCCCAATAGCTGTCAGCCTTTTTCTCCTGACTAGGAACTTGTATTGTCACGGAGGAAAGTCCCTCTTTTTGGCCTAAACTGGCACTTGGGAGATGTAAAATGGGGGGGGGGGGCGGGAGCAGGGGCACCTTTAGTCTTCTCCCTGGGGCACCTGGGCGTGGGGTGCAGTGTTTCAGGATGGTAGGGGGATAAGAAGCAGCCAGCCTTGGGGTGCTGGCGCAGGAGCAGAATGGAGATCCGCTCCCAGCTCAGGAGCTAGCCGTGCAGATGGGCCCAGGATGGCCGCTGGGTGTGAGGTGGGGAGAGGTGCTGCGTGCCTAGACAGACAGGCCTGTGTGCTCTGCAGCGTTACCGAGTGTTGGCTTCTAGTACTTCATGGTCCAGCCCGCGATGGGCCAGTCGCTGCGCCTGCTGCGTTGTTCACAGGACCTGTTTCGTAGCTGGAGGCGCTTCAAGGCTGGCAAGGTTTTGCTCAAGGGCATCATTACATCATGTTAGGTCTCCTTCAAGTCCAATCCAGGTAAAACATGTGTTTTGTTTTGTTTTGTTTTTTACAAAAAAGGCATACAATGAGACGGGCAATCTTGTTAAGATGACGCACTTAAAACTCATCAATAAAGTTTCCAGAGGTTAAGAAAAGGACATTTTCCTCTCAAGTTAAAAAGACACACACATATAATACGAATCTAGTTATACTCTAGGGCTTTGCCTACAGGTAGTCTCAGATGTGGGTTTGTGTTTTGATGGCCAAGCTCTAAAATAATGAAAATAGCTCCAAATCTTTAAACACAGCGGTGCTAAGTCATACCAGGTCACCACACAGACAGTGCTGACATGAATACATGTACTCAGTAATCACCCAGGAGATTTTGCTAAGTTACACGTGTGTATCACTGCCTGATGAAAACCCCCACAATCAGTACAAAAATCAAACTGTGATTTCGGAGTCTTTTTCGTGGGTGAAAAGCACCCAAGAGCTTTGTTTTATATGGAACACTTTTTTTTTTTACACCAACTTCAAAAGTGCTTAATGGTAGGTTTATTCGGGATAAGTGAGCATGCTCTGCTTTTTTTACTTGCTGGAGGAGACTTCCCACCTGGCACACCTTCTCTTAGAAACTGTATTCTACCTACACATAGTGGGTTATCTGTCAGCCAGGGAAGGTCTGCCATCTCCGAGGGGTGATGTCCCAGCCACAGTGGGCGCCACGTTGTGGGAAGCATTAATGAATAGCGGCTTCCCTTTTGGTAACCAGGTTATCGTGTATATACTTAGATTGGCTTCGCTTTCGCATTCTGTCCTCTCTGCCTCTCTGCACTTCAGGTTCTTAGGCTATTTAAAAGTTACTGGGTTTTGGCAAACACCGACTGAAGTGTGTATGGCAACTGCTTTCCTGAGCGAGCGCGATTTGATTTACGGCTGTTCCAGTGCTAAGGTTGTTCTCATATTGTAAGTTAACAAAATCTTGCTGTTTTTAAAGGTCACTGTAACTTGAGGTTCAAATCACTGGCACAATTTTATTAATCTTCACTTCTGAAGGTAATGAGAGACCACGGTTTTCTATGTTACTCTCATTGTAACATCAATAAAGTGACTTTCAATGAAAGATCAATGCTCTTTTGATGCAGTACGTCCTGTTTTTCTCCCGGCCACCGTTTGTCTTTCAGAAGCCTTGTGTGGATACGGGTAAGGGGTTTTCTCTCTGTTCCACGCTGTCCTACCCGGGGCCATCAGCGTGCTTAGAGAGGCAGCGGTCCTTCAGGAGAGCCTGGATGCTGTCTGCTGGACGATTTCCTCAGCCGGGCAGCAGGCAGAGCCTCCTCCATCTACCTACCCACTTCGCCTCATCTTTTTGCACTTTCTCCCTGACCCTGACAAGGACCCGGCTCCTGTATCCTGACCTAGAGCGCAGGCATTGGCTTATTTAACATCTCACCTGCGTTAGACTCTAAAGCTATGGGCCTTGGAAGACTGTTTCAGTTCATAGACTGAAAAATTGTTCCACCTGCCACTTCATCTCCCAAGCAGCCGTTTCACCCACCAGTCTTATATACAGAGTGGCCAAATTATTATGACCACCTGATGTTTTTAGGCAAATTAGCTATAATTTTGTGCTGAAGTTGCTAGAGGGCCAGACCATTACGAATAGGGAAGCCGGTTGTTTACCACGACAGTAGAAGGGATATTTTTTCTGAAGATATGGATAAACAATGCGATTTAACAGCCTTTGAACCTGGGATATAATTGAACGTGAGTGGC
The DNA here is from genome assembly GCA_004026665.1 of Murina feae. Classification (NCBI taxonomy): domain Eukaryota; kingdom Metazoa; phylum Chordata; class Mammalia; order Chiroptera; family Vespertilionidae; genus Murina; species Murina feae. The sequence goes on from PVJC01005727.1 coordinate 39,616, forward strand.
TATTTTTATATATACACATGATATATTTTTATATATACATACAATATCTATCTATCTATCTATATCTATATCTATATAATTATTGATTTCAGAGGGAAAGAAACATCAATTATGAGAATCACTGATTGGCTGTCTCCTGCATGACCCTTACTGGGGATCGCGCCTGCAACCCCAAGCATGTACCCTGACTGGGAATCAAACCATGACCTCCTGGTTCATATAGGTCAGTGCTCAACCCCTGAGCCACACTAGCTGGGCTCACCTACTAGTCTTTACCCTGAAACTTGCACTTCCCTTGCCTTTAGCTCTTAGTCTGCTGAGGAAAAAAGTAATATGTGAGAAAAATGAATTAAGGGCTAGCACATGTATTATAAGTAAAAGAACAAAAACAAAAAGAACTTATGGTGATTACACAGAGCTCCATTTCTTTTTTTTTTTTTTTTTTTAGTTCCATTTCTTGTTTCTATATTTTAGGCACATATAAATATTCATTTAGATGTGCACTGAGACAGTGACGCACTCAGCTGAGTGAAAGCAAAGTCTAGTTCAGAAGGAGCAGAGGTTCGCACTCACAGCCATCTGTGACTGACGGTACCACCTGGAACTTCATGCACGAGTGGAGCCTGACGTCCCCTTTGCTCAGGGGAGTGAGCTGTGAGCAGCTAGGAAAGGCTGCTGCGCACTGTCCGGGCCAGCTGTCCCCAGAGCAGCACCAGCCACAGCCTCCTTAGCCACAGCCTCTGGAAGCACCTGAACAGGGTGTACTTCCTAACTCATGGGTTCTCTTGAAGCACAACTCAGCAAAATTAAATGAAATCTTGAGTCGGGGTGACTGGAGGAACTTAATTCTCCAAACGACTCAATGGTTCTCCACCTTCCTAATGCCGCGACCCTTTAATACAGTTCCTCATGTTGTGGTGACCCCCAAACATAAGATTATTTTCGTTGCTACTTCCTAACTGTAATGTTGCTACTGTTATGAATCGTAATGTAAACATCTGATATGAAGGGTGGTCTTAAGCGACCCCTGTGAAAGGGTGGTTTGACCGCCAAAGGTTGAGAACCGCTGAATAACTGAAGTATTCAGGTCTGACCTCATAGCTTTACCAGAAAAACAGACCAAGAGATAGTTGTAAAGGAGTGGGAGAGGTTGCACGGGAAGTATATAATGAATGAGACACAGAACCCAGCATAAAATAGAAATAAGGCAACACGAGATTCACTGGTAATGAAGACTTTGGCTGTAATTAAAGAAAGGAGATGTATATGTCAAATTCCTCAAGGGGAAGGAAACTTTCTAATGCGGGGACATGCTGAAGACCAGGCCCCATGCTTTCGGAAAGAAATAGTGAAAGTAGAAATGGAAGAGATGTGGAGACTTGCTAAAAGGTATCAATAATTCACACCGATTTGAGCATTTCAGAGATATGGTTTTGTGTCCTTTCGTACTTAACCAAAGGCAAATTCAGACCCATGATAACTGCAGCTCCCCTTGGGGGTCATCAAAGCAGTCGGATGCTTCAAATAGGGCCCATCACCTTGAGTCGGCAAAGACCTTCTTCCTCACCACCTTAGTCATCCAGAAAACAACCCTTCCTTAAACCAAGACTTCTCCAAATGATCCTGGTGAGTTTGAAGCAAACAGCAGGCCAGGGACTGAGGGTGCTCCCTGCCTCCTGGTCCTCTGAGCTGCCTGGCCCTCCTCTGGCAGCTCAGGATCAAGCCAAGCTTTGTGCCTCCGACACTATCTCTGGAATGAAACCTACCCTCACCACATAATACAGGGGTGGGCAAAAGTAGGTTTACGCTGTGAGTACGCAGAAGTTTATTCTTGTATTATTTTCCATACGAACAACTGTAAAGCTACTTTTGTCCTACCCTGTATAAAGCAGCTGCCTCACAGTCTAATATGTAGCCCAGGTGTGACTACTTGACATAAATATATAAGTTGGGGCTGAATAAATGTGTATAAATGAATACATATACTTTTAGCAATATTTGAAAAGTTAACTAGTGAAATGCGGCTAAAGATGCTTAGAAATGTTTTCTTTTCATTAGTTGGCATCAAGATGGTAGCTGTCACATTGGGCCCCAGAATGAGACAGGTGTTCTGCTGGCAGAGAGAGATCAGACTAAGTTTATTATTTTATCTATTAAGCTCTCTTGCAAAAAAAAGAGCAAACCAGCCCAGCTTTAAATTTAAGAAACAGAAACATTATTGGATTCTACCAACACACTTTTTCAGAGTCAGATTAACCCCAGGAGGTTACAGCTAATTCCTGTTCAAAGATGTGGAAACTGAGGCTCTGAGATGACCTACAGTGGTCAAACCACAGCCACAGGAAGAGGCACAGGCAGCACTGGAATTCAGACCCTACTTAGAAGGACATGCTTTAAGGCTTTTTCTAAACAGCCCTCCACTGTAGTGTGACACCTGCTGATCAGAGAACATCTGGAAAAGTAGCAGGAAGAACATGAGCTCACGGTCCTGACTCCCGGTGGCCGTCACCGCAACACTTCAGAACACAACTTCCAGGCCTCTTGTGTGTATTTTTTAATGTCAGTGTGAACACATGGCATATCAAAATGAAAGTATCAATATTTAAAAAATTAATATCTGATTTTAAAGGGAAAGCACACACATTATAGAAAGCTTGGAAAATACTGAAACGTATAAAGGAGGTTAAATCACCTAGAATGTTGTTAGCCAAAATAATCATAGTTCATATTTTCATATATTCCCTTAGTTTTTTCCTGTTAATTTTCTTTTTTACATAGTCAAGCTCAGAAGGTACACGGTGTTTAAGTGTGGTTAACAAAGGTCTACGTGGTGATGACGAAGGTCTTGGTGACAGACAGTATTTGCCATTTAGATGATTTACTAGGTTTTCCAGAGGCAGAAAATAATCACTCCTGTTCCCATCTGTTCATATGACCTTCAATCAAGACATCTGTAAGCCTTAAAGCCTTAAAGTTTCTACCAAGATGAACCCTGACATGGATTACCATGTTTTTTTTTTGTTTTTTTTTGTTTTTTTATCACTGTAGCTATAAAACGTTTTACAGGATAAGAATACTCCACACAGCCTCGCTGGTTTGGCTCAGAGGTTAGAGTGTTGGCCCAAGGACTAGAGGGTTCTGGGTTCTGATTCTGGTCAAGGGCACCTGCCTTGGCTGCAGGCTCATTCCCCAGCCCTGTCGGGACATGTGTGGGAGGCAACCAATCGATGTGTCTTTCTCACATCGGTGTTTCTCTCTTTCTGTCTCTCCCCCTCCTTCCCACTCTCTCTAAAAATCAATGGTAAAAATATCCTCGGGTGAGGAGTAACAAAATAAAACAAAAAAAGAATACGCCATACGTAAAGCTTTCAATAGCATGCAAAAGCCCTTCTCGGGGAGGAATGACAGCAGCTGCAGCCTGATGAAAAGGTTTTAGTATCCTACAGGGAAAAGTATATCATGTGCCTTAAACATTCTATGCACTTACATTCACATAAAACAGGGTTAACAAGAAAATAAGACGTGACAACGGCTCAAGGAAGTTCTAAATGGTGTAACAGAACTGATCTTATATTAATAAAATTCCAAAGAATTTATTATTTAAACTGAAAACAAAAACTTCAGATGTACATGAAGTAATAAACCTTTACAACAGCTGTTAAGGAAAAGCGGCGAAGCAAGTTTACACGCGTCACTGAAGGCAAGCAGAGAGCGAGCGCTCCCGCTGGAATGTCGACCCTGGTCGCACCGAGCCCTCTGGACTCAGATACTCATGACACACTGGATGAACTGAAAGAGAAAAGCCAGCATTACAACGCACACCTTTTAAACGTATACACTCTGACTTATGTTTAAGCAACTTACATGTTTGTATTCCAGCTTAAATAATGGATTTTTAAAATGCCTTTATAAAATAAATGACATATGGAAAGGCTCATTTTTTTTTTGAGGAAAGCTGTCTAATATAAAACCCAACGGGTTTCCTGGTCTGGTTGCTCAGTGGGTTGGAGTGTCATCCCCACACACCAAAAGTTTACAGGCTCGATCCTGGTTGTACGGGAGGCAACGGGTCAATGTTTCTCTCGCATTGATGTTTCTCTCTCTTTCTTCCTCCCTCTCTCTCCCTAAATTCAATAAACATCCTTAGGTGAGGATTAAAAGAGAAAATCCAATGGGCTTCTTGCATCAAAGCTCACATCAGGTCTTACTCCAATGTATATAGAATCATTTAAATTCCAAATACTCAAGAAATGGGTATGGCCGAAAGTTCCTACTCACAAATAGAAATAACAGTTCAGTTTACACATCGATATCATGTGGAGACTTCCAAACTGCACAGAATCACCCCATTCCTCTAATGGAGCTCCTTCAAACAGTTTACTCCCTCCAAATCTGCTTAAGCTATCAATGGGATGGTAGCATGCAAGTGTATGTGTACACAGACACAGCTCGGACCCTTCTGCAGCTCCGAGACCCCAGCGCAGAGCATCATGTGCTGTGAAGTGCTTGCTGGCTCCACACTCAACACACACCAACAGGCTGGGCTTTTTATCAGCTTCCTTCCTTACTCTTCTAACACCAGTGAGGGCTGTGCACTGCTCATCCTGCAGCACTCCTGCCAGGCCCAGCTGACCACCCCCGTTTCAGGGAGAAGGAAACTAAGGATCAAGATGCTTAGGTATCTCTTAAGTGGCCCCATCTGAGGCTAAAGGCTGTGACTTTCCACTCCACAGGCTGCCTGTCCTTCGGAAACAGTGACGAGACTGTCACCTGAGAAGGTGCACATGAAAGAGAGCACATCTTTAAGCAGAAAGAATAAGTATATTTACACACAAGCCTTTTCAAAGGGTACTCGTAAGTGCAGCAGCTGCTGAGCCCAACTCATGTGTATCTTTGTATTTTGTGATGGAGCAACATTTAGTTTATTCAGTTATCACAGTGACTTTATTCTAGAAGTAATTTGTAAAAAAAAAAAAATCAATGGCTTTAAAGCAAAAAACGGAGAAACAAGTAAACATCTCCCTCGCTTTGTTACGTATATCCAACGAAGGCTATCAGAGATGGCCCTCGGTTACCTTCACGCTGGTGGCATGGCCTTATCCCACCTCATTTAGTGTGGCTGTTTAGAAAACCCTTGAGTTTGTGCCCAATGTCCTCCAGGAAGGACATGGGTGTGTCACATAGTGTCTCGAGCTCTTAAAGTTCCTCCTCAGTGACTGAGATGAAGGCAAAAGCAGATACAGCGCTTGCCCGGTGCTTTTCAAGGACATTTCTGACGGAAATCTCACAATGCAGGGCGAAGAAGGTATTGCTTCCTCCTCTTCCCTCGCACAGGCAGGGGGCAGTGCAGAAACCTGCCTGAGTGACCCAGCAGAGTGGGACGAGCTGGGCTTTGACCCAGGCCTTTTTAATATACAGCAAACAGTGTTCTGTGGTAAGATGAATAATAAACGAAATGGATACATTTTGAATGGTAACCCCTGATCATTTAAGCCTGAATTACTCTGGCATCCTTAAGATGCTCCTGACCGTTAACTTTAAAAGGGCATCCCATTTGGTGCACACCTCATGCAGCTATTCAGTTCTGAATTTACTGAGACTTACATCATCATAAGGGAAATTCACAACGCCTTGCTGAGTAGTATCCCGTCTTCGAAAGTTGTCTGTAAAATACAACGGCAAATTAAAAAGTATATGTGTGTGTGTGTGTGTATATATATATATATATATATATCCTATATAATAAAACCCTAATATGCAAATCGACAAACAGCGGAAAGACTGGTGGCTATGATGCACACTGACCACCAGGGGGTAGATGCTCAATGCAGGAGCTTCCCCCTGGTGGTCAGTGCACTCCCACAGCACTCCTGCTCAGTCAGAAGCCGGGCTCATGGCTGGCAAGCACAGTGGCAGTGGTGGGAGCCTCTCCCACCTCCGCTGCAGGTGAGTGGTAAGGAGTGAGGGGTCCCAGACTGTGAGAGGGCACAGGCCGGGCTAAGGGATCCCCGCCCAGTGCACAAATTTTGTGCACCAGGCCTCTAGTGTGTGTGTGTGTGTGTGTGTGTATATATATATATATATATATATATATATGAACTCACAATAGTTAATAGTTAATTATTTTGGCTTTGGGTTCACACTGCACTAACATTTAAATTGTACAACCAGCCAAAATAACTGAAACACCACAGCAAAGAAGCCAATTATATGAATATGAATGAAAATAATAAACAACAAAGTAATACAATGTGCAGAAGTTGGCCATCTATCTCTTTCAATGGAAGAAAGCACTTTATCCCAAAGTCAGTAAAAGTTGTTAGGCTTCTGAGGCCATCACTTAATTTTGATGAAAGAACAGATTTCATAGTTCTTAATGTCATAGATATTGTTTAACTAGGAAATAGGTGGTGAATGTACTATGGAAAATAGGCTGTGATAAAATATTCCACCTGAGCTCTGCTCTATTGAAAAGGATTTACTTTCATTAAAAAATCCGTCTTTGTATTTTTGTTAGGATGAATAAAAATTATACAACCTGATATTAAAAAGAGTAAAAAGGAATGGAACAAGAAAAGATATACAAAAGGAAGAAAAAGAATAGAGGGAATAGAAATGTATAGAGATTATTGATGTCTCATCATTTAAGAAATACACCTGAAACAGATGACCACTATTTTAAGTTACTTTCCATCAGGAGGAAATAGAAAAGAGAAACTACAAATGAGAAATTCTCTTTTTTCTGATATTTCACTTATGAGGGAGAAATCACAGAATAGCGCTCATACTCTGATCAAAAAATTAGTTTGTCATGTTTTGGAACATTTCAGTAAAATTTTGTCAGGATTTTTTTAATGGCAGCTCATGTACAAATCTGAAAAAAATATCTAAAAAAATAATGCTGCTCGATGAGTTTAATAGAAATGTTAAAAAGCCACTTAAGTTAGAAAAAAAAAAAGATTAGGACAATAAAAGTTCAGAAGCATCGAAAAATGAAATGCCATAAAAACTCGTGTCTTCTTGACCTATGGAGACGCCATCCTCTCAAAGAACACACCTGTCAGAGCTCGCAGCTTGACACAGCAGGCGATGTAGTCATCAAAGGTGATCTTCCCATTGGTGCTGTAGCGTTTTGCAATTGAATTCACGGCCTGGGGACTCAACCGAAATCCTGAGAGGAAGAGAATTCATCCAGCCAAAAAGTTAAAAGGACGACAGAAAGATTATTAAAAATAACCAAGCACAGTATTTTAAGACTGAGAGTACTATTAATACACAATAATTCTAGAATACAGAAACTGCCTTCATGCAGCAGATTTAGACATTTTTTTAAAAAATGACCCTTCCCCATACCCACCCATTGTTGTCAGCGCCTTCTGCAATTCTTGAGGATCCACCGTGCCACTCCTGTCGCTGTCAAAACTGGTGAAGTGCTGTCTCCAGCCGTTCAGGACAGACCAGAGTTCCTTAAATTCACTGAAACCCATCGTGCCTGACAGATCTCTCTGAACTGTAATTAAGGATTTAGAGCATCTTTTTTTCAGGGCAACATTTTCTAATGATTAAATCCAAGATCAAGGATAAGGAAATTCAATGTTCTTTCTGCTATAAAGGTAAAAAATGTTCCAGGGCCTCTGGGAAAAGAGCTGAGTCCACCTTTTCACTGTGAGAGGAAAGATAATCTCGGTGATATGATGACAAGGAAATGGCAGGGTCACTGGGAGCTACAAGTAAAAAGCTCTGGTTCCTGGAACCCGTTGCACTTTCTGGATGCCCCAGGCTACGCGGCTCACCCTTCTGTCCTGGGGCCCTGGTGGGGCCTAACACTCCCTCGGTAAGCCCTCCCAGACCTCCAGTTTTCATTTGAGCAAGTGGAGGTGGGATGGAAGGAAGGTACGTCCTCGGGTCAGCGCTTGCTAAACTGAGTCCAACAACTGTGCTGTGCAAATTTCACGGCTTGAAGGTCAGGTGTGAGTCACACAGAGCAATCCCTACCGAAGCAAAAAACGCTTCCCTGCCACTGGGTTCTACACTGCTCTCCTCGGCTGCTTCCTTGAATTCTTGAACAACCAACACCTTACTAGGCCCCCTTCCTTTCTCCAATTTCCACCTTAAAAGCTAAGGATTTTTTTTTTTTTAAATGTGGTCATGTATCACTGAGTTTACAATATATTAATTCTTAGAAGAATCTCTTTAGGGAGGAATTCTTTTTGACAAGAAAAAATACTTCAAACTGCAATCCAGGGAAAGGATACATCCAGCATCGAAACCATAAGCCGACAAGTCTCCAGGTTAAAAGCTGTTAAATCAAAGAAAGCACATACTCATTAATACACTTTCAAAAATTCACATTACATTAGACACATTCAAATTAGTTGGGAAATACGATTTACACACTTTTGCTTCACAAGAAATGGGGCAGGCTTAGAGCTGAAAGAAGAATGGCCATACAATGACAACTGTTGAAGCTAGTGATGGGGACATAGAAGCGCACTGTATAATTATCTCCATTCTTGGGTAGGCTTAAAGTTTTCCATAATATAGTCTTTTAAAAATATTATGTACTTTCTCACCTTTCAAACTGTAACACGGTGAGTTCAATTCACCAGAACAAACCACAATGCATTGCACCCTCCACTGTGAGTAGGAGGGTTAGGGGTGCTGGGTTGCTGCTCATCCTTGACTGTAGATAAATTGCTGATTTGCTAGTTCTTTGTCTAATCATATTTTTCTTTCTTTTCCCTAAATTTAATGTCAGGCATTAAATGGCAGCCTCCTGCCTCACACAGCCTGACCTCAGTTCACACACAGTAAGATCACATATGGAACATATAAACACGCCGGCGAGAATGGTGTTAAATAAGAGCGCTCTGGAGTGAGATGCACTGGGGATTGAGATGCTCCTTCCTAGTAGAAGAGACTTCGTAGAAGCAGCAGCATTTAGGCCAAACCTTGAACGGCAGAGAGATGGGGGACAAATGGTGACAGCCAAGTAGAGCTGGGGGCCAGCATAGGCAAAGACGCAGGAGAGGCTGGGGCGGGCGAAGGAAGTGGGATGAAGCAGGCACCTTTCAATGAGGCTACGCTACCTTGAATTCCTGAGAAACTGCTTGGCTTTTATTTTTAGGTACCATGGAGCTACTCCCGATTTTTAGAGGAGGAGAGTGACAAGTTAGAGTTGTTTCAGGAAGAACAGAAATCTGGTCATTTTTTTTGTGAGGGTTCCAAAGGGAGGGAATGCGATGGGCAGTGAACAAAAGTGAACAGAAAATCTCCCATTCCAGACCGTTCTAGGGCCTAGGATGCTGCTGTCTAATCAGTTTGGGTGAGGACACTCTCACTCAGTATTTCTTGTATTTTCCCTCCAGAAAAAGCTTTTATTACCAATTCTATTGCAAAATAATTCAATTGCAAAATAATCTTCACTGTAACTGTACCAATTCTATTGCAAAATAATTCAATTGCAAAATAATCTTCACTGTAACTGTACCTTTACTCTCCTTCTCCAGTTCACTTTACTAGCACGGCTCACACACTTTTTCTTCTAGGAGGAACCCACAGGGTAACAACAGACCTGTAGGGAGAGCCCTGCCTCCAGCCCTTTCTCTGCTGCTCAGAGGAACAACTGCACGCAAGGCAAAATCAGAAGCTGAATGACTATCTTATAGATGAGCAACCGCCCTCATCAACTCCACCTCCGGGCATGGCTGTTTCCTATGATCAGGTTACAAAGGTGCCTGTGGGTCCTGGGCTGGAGTCGACCCCCTCGCCCCCCCTTCTCTGCTGTTTTGGTCTGGACGCTGGGTTTAAGAGACCTGTGACTGTGTGATTTCTGTATTACGAAACTCGGCCTGCCTGGTAGCTCTCATGTAGGATGGCTCTGTGGTTCGGTACAGCCCCACCACCAGATCAAGGGAGCGCATGAAGCCCATCACGTGGTCCTGATGACTCAGGAAATACCTTCTCCAGAGCTCACATGGTCCCGATGACCCAGGCAAAGTCCTCTCTACAGCCACACCCTGAAGTGTGACTTTCTCAGATGACATTTTCGCAGGAACTGCTTTCCAAGAATGAACAAGCCACTTGGTGAGTCAGATTTAAACCCTACCACACGTCCTCTGCTGAGCGAGTGTAGAGTAATGGTGTGTGCTGTGACAGGGCTCACCTTGCTAATAACCCTGTCGTAGGCTGTCCGTCCACTAGCCTCAGCTGCCTGAAGTTAACAGGTAACGATGTACAGGCACTGCCTACAATAAAAATAAATCCCCTCCTCCGGGAGATGCTTCTTTTGTGTAGGACCAGATGACATGGCAGAAATGTAAAAGCTTCCTCCTTTGTGTTAATTCCCCCAACTAGGAAATACATAGGATACTGAAGTCACATGAAACACAGGATGAAACCAGAAATGCAGACAGTCTAAAAAGAGAGCCCACTGGTAAAGACGCCATGTCTAACAGCCAAAAAAAAGCCACTACAAATCCTCGGGCGTGAATTTTCCTTTGGGAATTTTAATGCAGTTTCCCAGGCAGGGGGGGCTTTCCTTTGAGGTTCTGCCCCAATTAACAATTGGCAAAGACGTTGGCAGCTAGAGCACCTCAGTCAGGACACTATCGTGGACTCTAGGTATCTGTCATGGCCCAGAGCTGATCTGAAAAGAGGCGTGTGGGGGGATGAGAACCCTCCATTACGGAGGCAGTCTCTTTGCAATGGTTCCCTATCTGCAGCTGGAGGCAGAGCTCAGAGGGCAGGGCAGTGGTGTGAGGGCTAAGTCATAAGGCAGCAGAGCCAGTGGGTGAGGAGCTGCGGAGGAGGGGGAAGGAGGACTCATGGATAGAGTTAGAAGTCAGGAAGGGAATGTCTTAGCCCAAACACACTCTCTGAAGTGGAAAGAGGAAAGACCCAGGAATGTGATGGCAAATATTGGTGTTGCCAGTAGCATGCTGAGACCAGGAATGCAGACCGGGCTCCTTGAAGACTAGGGGTGGATGACAGGACCCGCCACTCAGAACCAGGGGTGCAGGCAGGCCACTAGGGGACCCAGCCACTCAAAGCCCTGAGTGCCACCAGGCTCAGGACGCAGTAAGCTCTTGGCAAATAGTAAACATTAGCTGTTGTGAACGAAAAAGGGACCATCACAAGCTGTGAGGGAGCCACAGGACGGGCCTGGCACACTCAGCGACCGAGAGTAACCACACAGGATGGTCTGGTCATAAATTCCTACCTGGGCAAGCCATGGGGGTAATTGCATCCCAGGCCTGTATCTTCCTCAGCAAAGGTCAATCTTTACACTAAGTGAACCCAGTCCACTGTGATGCATCTAGGATAACATACCTTGGAAATGTCAGAGTAATTTTCTTTCCCTAGCCCTGGAAGGCACAGCCTCAGGCACCAGAGCACCCTTCTTTGTTACCTAATTCCCCACATACCAGCCCCATGTGCTACGGATGTTAATTACTCATCATCCTGTACCCACTAGTGTAAAACCATGTGCTTCGTCATTTTGACTTTTACCCAACCCTAGAGGTTTTCCCGCTTTGCTTTCGCCCGTCTCCTTAATTTACCACCAATGGATGTCATGTACCTTTCTTACGTTTGCTCCCTTGATTGAAAATACATAAAAGGAACCGCAAAACTGCCATTCTCTGGAGCATTTTCTCAGTATATTGAGATTTTGCTTCCGGCCTTTCCTCAACATTTTGGCTTAAATAAACTCTCACGAAACTTTTCTATAGGCGGGACATTCTCCTGTCATTAAAGACACCGGAGCTGGAAGATTTCATCTCAGCACTTTAACTCACCCCCTGTGAAGGGGACCACTTAACTGTTTCTGCTTCGTATGGTTCCTGCGAACCCAAATATATGGAACCCAAACCTAAGAAACCCACTAAATTGGTAGGTAGTGTGGAATGATTTAAGAACTGCACTCAGATTCACACTTTGAAAAGATAAACCGAATTTCGCTTCTGAAATTCTAAATGTTGCCGGGTGGCGAAAGCTCAGTTTCCTTGAAGGCTGTCTGTCATAAGCGACAGTTACAGTAGGAACTGCCAGAGCACGTCTAAACCCTGGGACTGGCAACTTACGTTTGTATCCTCCGGCGATGCCCGACTCTGTCAGGCATTTCTGCAGTTCATCAGCATCTATTTGTCCATCCTTTTGAAAACAAAAATAGGAAGAGAAATCACAATAGTCATCTGTACCATCCAGGTCTCTGTTTACTTTCAGTGTTCAATGGAGCAATAATAACCAAGAAAATAAGTACTATCATACATGAAATTTTTCTAAAAAAGAAATACATTTCAAAAATAGGCATTCTTTTCTTCATCCTACTTCCAAAAATGATTTTATGATGAAATAAAGGCAAATCTTCCACAAGTGGATAATTAGGGCCATAACAAAAAAAAAATGCATTTCTTAATATCAATTTCAGACTCTATTTTAAATAATTATTACACAAGAATTAACACAGTCAGAAAGCTGCTTACACCTATACTTTATTATTACCAATATCTTTTCATCATTTCCTCTAAATTCCTGAATTAGATTTGGCATAAACACTCTCAAGTGTAAGGTTCCCCTCTTCATAAAACACTGAGGTGAATTCCGTTTCTTCCACTGATACTTGATATTTTCAAATGAATGAATAAAACGAGTTTCTGACTTGAACTTCTCTTGTCTCACTCTGAGCTAGGAAAGTGCCAGAGTTAAGCATTTTAAAATAAAATAATCTATGTAGTTGCTTAAATTCTTATTCTAAGCTTTTTTGGGGGAGTGGAGTGCAGGGCACACAGCTGACATCACTAAATGAAAGGCATGGTTCAGAGAGAGGCCTTCCTGGTCACTGTGCTTATAATGTGGTGAATGGTGTCTTCAGATTATAACTATATACGTATCTGGAAGATACAGGCTCCCCGGGCCTCACTGGCTGGCCTAGGCCTGAGCCAGGTATATGTTATTTTTAGGGATTTAAAAATAAAACTCCTAGCCCTAACTGGTTTGGCTCAGTGGATAGAGCGTCGGCCTGCGGACTGAAGGGTCCCGGGTTTGATTCTGGTCAAGAGCATGTACCTTGGTTGCGGGCACATCGGGATGTGCAGGAGGCAGCTGATCGATGTTTCTCTCTCATGGATGTTTCTAACTCTCTATCCCTCTCCCTTCCCCTCTGTAAAAAAAAAAAATCAATAAAAAATATATTTTAAAAAATAATAAAATAAAACACCTAATTCCTCAAGTCCATAGGTATTATAAATTCTAAATGGGGAGCAGGGACATGCTGATACAGGCCAGGCTGTGAAAGCTAAGCAGGTGGGGTCACTTACAGGGCTGGAGGCACAGGCCATTTAAGAATGTGAGTCCTGAGCTGTGCTGTGTCTTGCGGTTTCAAAGATACAGATCGTTAGCAGATGAAGGAGATACTTCAAGGGAAGCTCTTTCAGTTTTAGACTCAATTTTCCACTCAGTGTCTCAAACTGAGTTTCTTAGAGTGCTCGCTGCTCTAAAACCCGGTCTTAGGCTTTTATCCCACACTTTCTATGGCATTCCCACATCAGGACTGTGTTCCTTCTAGCTTTGGATCACAACAAAGCTGAGCTGAACTTATATACGCAAATGCCTCGGGACATATCTGGGTTACACCTACAGCATATTGAGCAGACACAGGGACCTCCTGAGCCAGGGAAGTGACCTCCCTCAATGACCACCACCCCCTGTCAAACCACTCAGAATGTAAAGAAGTGAAAGCTCCTGGGTAAAAAGGCCGCAGCACTAAGGTCATAGAAGGCTGACCTAGTAACAGCAAATCCATCAAAGTGAAGCTAAACTGTTCGCGAGATTAACTTCCTGATAGTAAGAGGAGAGCAGCACCTTCCTTATTTTAAAGCTCGTGGGTTTTTACCATAAATACCTATTTCCTAAGGGGGGTAATTAGTTAACGGTCAAGCTCAACCCAAAGAAAGTATCCATTAGAATCTGGCTGTAGAATTCTACTAGGGCATCCTGCCTTTACGTTGTACAAGCAGGGGTTTATGGTCACCACACTGGCAATTTCTTCTCTGGAAACCGCCGTGGACCCTGACAACTCAGGTCTGAAGACGTCTTTCTACCTCACAGATCTCCTAAGGGTTTTAATAATCCCCTCTTGTGTTCAATCGGACCCTAATTCAACACAAGTTTCGTTTTGAAGTGAACTAAGGTCCAACACCAGGAACACTTTGTCTTAATTCGTTCTGAATATTGGGAAATAAGTAACTAAGAATTCCCCCCGCCCCCTCTTTTTTTCTTTGGCAGAAGCAAAGGGATTCTTTTCCAGAGGAAAGGCTGTTTTTCTGGCCACTACAACAAAGACTCATACCAATGTAGAATCTGATGATTCTTAATATTAAAGCGAAAAGCTAACCTGTCCAGCCACGGCTGCAAAGTAACCATACAGCGGATCCTGCGTTTGTCCGGGAAAGGTAGGTCCTCCGGGGGCCCCTCCATACTGTAAAACAGAAAACACAAGCTCAGTATCATTTATTCCACGGAACCAGGTTTCATTCCTTCCCCACTGGGCGCCTTTGTGCCAAGCCCCGCAAGGACCCGTCCTCCCCATCCTTGTCCTCCCCACCCTTCCCCTCCAGGCTCACTCCAGTGGGATTTGCCCACGGGAGGCTCGGACCAGAACCAATGGTCCCGACGTGCCATCTGGGTAAAGCGAAGCAGCTGAAACGCCCCTTTCAACCTTCAGGTCCCTGAAGTAAGTGCAACCCAGGCAAGCAATGTCAAAGCAAACTAAAATTCATTTTCATTGCGTGCCAGGGTGTTTTCAAAGCGTCTGCGGACAGGTGTGGCCGGGAAGGGGAAGGGGAAGGGGAAGGTGTGTCGGCGCTGGGCTGCTTGCGGGCCAGGGAACACCCTGTCCTGGAAACAGTTCCCCGGACAACGCGCTCCGGACGCGGGGCTGGGGGCGCTCCTCCCGGGCGCGGGGGGCCGGGGCAGTGGCTCCGCCGATCTCTCCGGACCAGTTCCCCCCACTTGCTTTTAAAGGCAGAAGCGGATCTCCGGTCCGTTCTAGGTTAAAATGGCTGTAGCTCTCGGGGAAAACACAGAGGGAGGGGAGGAAGCCAACACCCCATTTGCACCATTTCGCGCCCGGGATCGGAGACTCCCAGCGTGGGCTTCTGGGGTCGCAATCCGCCCGCGCCGTGGCCCCGCGCAGCCGCCCGTGGGGGGTGTGGGGGACGGGGAGAAGGAGGGAGCCGCGGGAGGAGCAGGCCGGGAGGGCTGGGCGAGGCAGCGGGCAGGGCGCTGCCGCCCCAGCACCGCCGCCCCAGCACCGCCGCCCGGGGTGGTCTCCGGCGTCCCCGGCGCCCAGGGTCGCGCGGGCTGCACTCACCCCTCCTGGGTAGTAACCGCCGCCGGCGCCGGGGTGCCCGG
Source organism: Murina feae (assembly GCA_004026665.1). NCBI lineage: Eukaryota > Metazoa > Chordata > Mammalia > Chiroptera > Vespertilionidae > Murina > Murina feae. The sequence goes on from PVJC01005727.1 coordinate 55,030, forward strand.
GGTGCCCGGGGTGCCCGGGGTAAGCCATGGTGCAGACTGCGCCGCCGCCGCCCCGCGCGCTGCCCGTCACCGCCCGCCCGCCCCGGAGCGCACCACGCGGCCGGGGGGACGCGCCCCGGAGTCGCCGCGCGCACCGCACCCGCCGCGGCTCCCGCCCCCCGCCCGCGCCCGTCCCCCCGCCCGCCCCCGGCTGTCAGCGTCGGCTGCTCGGGCCGCGCGTCCCCGGAGCCCGGCGAGTGACCCAGCACCCGCGAGGCGATGCACGCGCGGCCCCTCCCTCCCTGCGGGCCCGATGGTTCCTTCCAGCCCCGGGCCCGGGCCCCGGGAATTCTTTCCCCTTCCTTTTGGCTGCTTTCGGACTTTTTATGAAAATTTAAACAACTTCGTTGGAAGGGCGGGCCGGCTCTTAGGGGAGGCGCCGGGTGCATCAGGGCAGCTCGGAGGTGCTCCGGGGGAAGGAGGCGTCGTGGAAAGATCAGAATACGAAAGCGCCCTCGCCAAAGCGGGGATAGATTCCAGGAACCGGGGCCCCGGGGGCGTTGGGCGTGCGGCGCGCAGGTCGCGGGTGAAAACCCCACGGCGTGTTTCCTTGCCAGGGGGCATTGCCATCTGGGGTTAAGCTGGGCGAAGCTGGGTACGGCCTGGGGAGGACGGGGCGCAGGTGCTGGGCGGGGCAGCCAGACCCAGATCTTTCACAGAAAATGAGTTTGAATTCGTGTCCGGATGAATCAGGCAAAATAAATGCTCTCTCCAAAATGACTCAGCGACTGTTTATACGAGAGAAGTTTTAGAGCAAGCGCAGAGGGTGCTGGCAAAAATATTCCGGAAGGTGCGAGATGGGAGCCTCTCTTAGGTGATTCAGAAAATGGTTTTCTTTACTTCACACGTTTTCTTTCTCTTTCTCACTCAGTTGAACAGGCTGAAGTTGGTTGAATGTTTTTGGCAGAATGCTTTTCTGATTTTCTTTTTACGTTTTGAAACGCATTCATGAGCAAGATTCACAGTACTTGCTGCGGAGGTTGCGTAGAGAAACCGAGAGTCATCGACATTGAACACATGGGAACCGCTGCTGAGTGGGGCTCTGTGCCTGTTCACCCCCGTGGACAGGGTTCCTCCAGGCCAAGTCCCTGGGTGGTTTGCCACTAGGGTCATTGTTTTCCTCTTCTGTTGAAATTCCCTCCAGCCCTCTTTTTGGATACCCAAACTCCAACAATGAAAGTCCTGAATTATGAGAAAAAATTTCTAATAGTCCCTGTCCTCTCATATCAAAGAAACTATATTATTACCTGTTTTGTGTTTCATTCAGAAAGTAGAATACTGTTTTCAAATGCCATCGCAAACATCGAAGTGGACTAGGCATTTTTATGAGTCCGTGGGCCTTGTGAGTTTTTTTTTCTTCTATTTGTGTGTGTGTGTGTGTGTGTGTGGTAAGAACACTTAACAGGACATCAACCCTCTTAACAAAAGTTTAATTGTACAGCAGAATATTGTTATCGACATGCACAGTGCTGTGCTAATTCTTTAGGATGCTTTCATTTATTTATTTAGTTAGTTCACTATCCATAGAGACTGTCAAAAATTGCCAGTGTTGACTATATTTCAAGTCGTCACTGCGGTGTATTGCAAAAGTTTTTAATTAGTAATAATCGCACCTCAGATAACCTCTGTTGGCTATGGTACTGCCACTTGCATGACTGAAACTCTATACCATTGAACAACTCCTCATTGTTCCACACCCACTGCGCGTTTCTAACTGCAGCCCCTGTCCGCTTTCCACTTTAGTGATATAATAGGAATCTCCTTTTGCATGTAATTGGAGTCATGCAGTATTTGTCCTTTTATAATTAGCTTATTTCACTTAGCATAGCATCCTTGAATTTATTCATGTTGTAGCATATGACAGGATTTTCTTTCTTTTCTTTTTTTTTTTTTTAAGGCTGGATCCATTGTGGGATTGCTGGAACATACGATAGTTTTACTTTCAATTTTTGAGGAACTTTCATATTGTGTGAAATGGTGGCTGCACTATTCCACATCCCCACCAGCAAGGTGCAAGAATTCCAATTTCTCCGCATATTTGCCAACACTTGTTGACTATTTTTTAAAAATGATAACCATCCTGACAGGCGTTAGGTGATATCTCATGTGGCGTTGATCTGCATTTCCTTGATGATTACTTTGAGCCATATATATCTATATCTATATCTATATCTATATCTATATCTATATCTATATCTATATCTATATCTATATCTGTATCTGTATCTGTATCTGTATCTGTATCTGTATATCTATATCTATATATGTATATCTATATATGGATATAGATATAGATATAGATATGTTGGCCACTTGGAGGTCTTCTTTGGAGAAATGTCTATTTAAGTCCTTAGCCCATTTTTTAAGTCAGGTTATTAGTTTTATTTCTATTGACTTACTAGTGTTATTTCTATTAGTTTTATTAAGTCAGGTTAATAAATACATATATTTATTTATATATTTGAGAGACTAACTCCTTATCAGATATGTGGTTTGCAAATATTTTTTCCCATTCCACGGGTTGCCTTTTCATTCTTTTGTTTCCTTTGCTGTGCAGAAACTTCTAAATTTTATGTAGTCCCACTTGTTTATTTTTATTTTGTTGCCTGCACTTTATTTTTATTATTTATTTTTTTAATTCTCATCAGAGGACATTTTTTCCATTGATTTTTATTTTTATTTTTTTTAAATTTATCTTTATTGTTCAGATTATTACAGTTGTTCCTCTTTTTTCCCCATAGCTCCCCTCCTCCCAATTCCCACCCCAACCTCTGACCTTGCCCCC
>PVJC01005728.1:0-57462 GCA_004026665.1 Murina feae
GGGATGTCCAACTGCCAGTTTAAATATCCCTCTCACAATCCTTGACCACTGGCTCCTAATCGCTCACCTGCCTGCTTGCCTGGTTGCCCCTAACTGTCCCCCTGCTGGCCTATTGCTCCCAGCTGTCCCTCTCTGCCAGCCTAATCATCTTTAACTGGCCCACCTGCTTGCCTGGTCACCTCCAACTGCCCCTGCTGCTGGCCTAGTTGCCCCTCACTGCCTCCTCTGCCAGCCTAATCATACCCAACTGCCCCCCACCCCTGCTGGCATGGTCACCCTCAGCTGCAACCCCCCTGCTTGCCTGGTAGCCCCTGACTGCCCCCACCAGCCTGGTTGCCTCTTACTACCCCCAACCCTCCTGGCCTGGTCACCCCCAACTGCCTCTCCTGCCAGCCTGATCACCCCTCATGCCCCCCACCCACCAGCCTGGTTGCCCCATGCAGCCTGCTTGTTCAGTCATTTGCTCATCCCTCTCTAACCCCCTATCAGCCTGGTCGTAGGCAGCCATCTTATGAGGGTGTGAGGGTTAATTTGCATATACCTCTTTATTATGTAGGATATCCTGCTATAGCTGGATAACACAATGGTATTATAATAGATAACATAATGGTATTGTACTAATCAATTTGAATATTCATGAAAGATCTGGTTAAATATGAAAACTGTTTGTTTGGAAAAAACACTTGAGGAATAAGGTAGCTTCATCAACATTAGATTTCATCACAGGTTTTATAGCATATCATAAAACATAAGTGCTTTCATGAGTGATAAAAATTGCTTCAATATTTGACACTCTGTGCTTCAAGGGATTCTGATTGGCAGCTGATTAGACTTTTGCTCCAGTTATTACCTTCTTTAGTGAAATTAGTAGCCTAGAAAATTGCATTGTAATTCATCAAGGGGAAATTAATATTATAACAGATCTTAAGGCTATGATCATATATTTACTTAGTATACAATATAAATGTTTCTCAAGCAATTTCTAATAAAAAGTATGCCAGAAAGTATGTATTATTGATTCTTCTGGAATTATGACAATCCATTTATGCACATTTGGTCTCTATAAATGGAGAAGTTTTATCTTCCTTGAATTCCCTGTGTGATGGCATTAAAATAAATTACAGCAAGAATGTGAACTCTCTGTTATTACTGTCTATTGCATGTTCTACTTAAAATATCTTGAGCACCAAGTACTTTTATAAGGATCCTTCAAATGCAACCAATACTAACAATATTTCATCCTAATACCAAGTTAATAATTCATGGTCAGAATTTCTCTCCTAAAAACCAATGTGTTACATTATGTGCAATGCTCTAAAAATCTTATACATGGAGACATCATAGCTAAATAATGCTGGGAATTGGGTGTCAAAGGTAGGTACAGATGTATTTTAATAAAATAAGAAAGTTTTTAAAGGTTACAAATTGAACCTAGCCCAATCAAATTAAATTAGAAGAAAGTGGGCTATAGGTATATTCCCATCAGTCTTCAGCAGTATATCCAGTCTTAAACTATATCTAGAGAAGGAAGCACATAGAGTGCATAAAAAATTGTAGGTGCTAAAATAAAGAACTATAAGAAATGACAAATTCAACAGATTCCTGTTAAATTCATGTCTTATTTATGTTCCATTGGTATAGATAATACACTTAATACTCTAAATTTAAAAAGAAGCACCTAGATAATGTACTTACTTTTTCAAAGAGCTGCATAGTGATATTTAATCTTAAAGTGAAGGAAATTTTTAAACTGATAAAATATCATTAGAGGACAAACCCATTTCAAAAAGTTGGGTTTTATTTTTAAACTAGGGGCCCAATGAATGAATTTGTGCACCTAGAAAGAAACTGTGGGCTGTGAGGCTCTGGTGGGCACAGGGGTGGGTCTCAGCTCATCCTCCGCGTCCCCATCTGTTCCCTTCCACCATGGCACCTGGCCCCATCTGCCAGCAGCCCCACTCCCATGTACTGATGGTGCCAGCCTTGCTAGCATCTGCTGATAGCAAAGAGCAATTGGGGCCGGCGCCATCAGTGGGTGCAAGCAGCAACTGCTGCCCTGATCGCCCCTCAGGAGCAGAAGGAGGTGGAGAAGCCCTCAGGGGCAATCAGGACCCACAGCTTCTGCTTGCACCCACTGATGGTACAGAGTTATTGGGACCAGTGCCTGGCAGCAGGTGCAAGCAGTGGCTCTGGTGCCCGCTGTGGGTGCTAGCAGGTGCAAGAGGCAGCTGCCAGCCCCAATTGCCCCTCAGAAACAAGGGGAAGTGGAGAAGCCCTGAGGGGTAATCAGGGCTGGCAGCAGTCTCTCAAACCCGCTGATGACACCAAGCTATCTGGGCTGGCGCCAGGCGCTGGCAGTGGGTGCAAGTGCCTGGCAGGACCGTGGCACATGGAAGCAAAGAATTTTCAGTAACCACCAGAGGCTCATCCCAATGACAGGGACTAGCACCCCACTTTGCTCTGGCACCTCTGCTCACCTGCTCCACCATCCTACCATGGCCAATGCCCGCCATGTTCCATACTCTTCTGCCTGCTTCCAAAGCCCACCATGCTGTGCACACACCTCGTGGTGGACAACATATGTCATAGCAACTGATTATTTGGTTGTTCTGATGTTTGGTCTATTTGCATATTAGGGTTTTATACATATACTAGGGGCCCGGTGCACGAAATTCGTGCATGGGGGAGGTGGAGGGGGGTCCCTCAGCCTAGTCTGCCCCCTCTCACAGTCTGGAACCCCTCAGTGGATGTCCTATGATGGCCCCAGTCTGCCAGGTGCCTCTTTTGTGTGTGTGCGTGTGTGTATGTGTGTGTGTGTGCCTCCATTGGGGACATGCCCCCAGCCGCATCTGAGGCTCGGAGCAGTCCTCCTGTGTGTGTCTACCTGCTGGGGACCTGCCCCCAGGCTGGAGCAGGCACCCTCTCTATGTTGATCTCTCAGACTCTTGCCCTCCCCTGCATGTTGTTCTCTTTTTTGAGCTGTGGCCAGGGCTGGGTGCTGCCTGCCTCCCAAGCTTGCCTAATGCCCATCTTCCTCCAGCCACCAGGAAGCAGGGAAAACCCCGCCTCGTGGTCAGGCCAGCCTTTTCCTGCTCCCTGATCCCCGGAAGGGACCTGGGGAGCCGCCAAGCAGGTCCCCAGCCCCCAAGACCTTGTGCACGCGGGAGGTCCCGCAGCCCCGCCTGTGCCCAAAGGGCCTGGGGAGCTGCCAAGCAGGCCGCCGACTCTTTCTCACTCACCAGTCCTCTGCTGCCTTCCTTTCCCACTCCCCGGTGCTGCCAAGGGGTCTGGGGAGCCGCCAAGCAAGACCCCGGCCCCTGCAGCCTTGCTTTCCTGCTCCCCGGTACCCCGCAAAGGGCCTGGGCAGCCGCCAAGCAGGCCGAGACCCCCCACCACCTTTTTCCCACTCCCCAATGCCCCGCAAAGGGCCTGGACAGCCGGCAAGCCAGCCCCCGGCCCCCACCGCCTTTTTCCCACTCCCTGGTGCCCCTCAAAGGGCCTGAGGAGCCACCAAGCAGGCCGCCAACCCTGCCACTTGTTTCCCACTCACTGGTCCTGGGTCCTGCACTGTACTGTCCTGCAGCTGCTCTGTGCACTCGGGAGGTCCCGCAGCCCCGCCTGTGCCCTCTCACAGTCTGGGACCCCTCTGGGGATGTCCACCTGCTGGGGTGCTTGACCAGAGTGGGTGAGGGTCTGAGGGGAGTCTCCAGGCTGGCCAAGCCCCCCAGGAACATCCCTCATCCCATTGGGTTGTGGCCAGCATGGGTGATGGGCTGATTGGTGCTTTCAGGCTTTAAGGCTGCCCACAGCTCCCATTGACCCAATGTCCCAGCAAGGCTGGCTGGACGCAGGTTTCTGGGGTTTGTTTATCTTCTATAATTGATGCTGTTCCTTTAAGTCGAGGCCTAGACATGTAACGAAACCTCCTCTCTGCTTCACCTCGCCACATCTATAATGACACAATGTTACTCAGTGATCAGGCCAGGCCTGCTGTTTCTTTCAGCTCCCGAGGATTCTATGATTGTTATTACGTTGCAAACGTGTGTTTTGCTTGAGGATAAGCAGAGCGGAGCGGGCGGCAGTTTCACTTTCACTCCTGCTGCAATGGAAGCTGCCATTTACTCAGGTCCGTGAGTGGCAGCCTCCATGTTGGCTGGGTTAATTTGCATACAGTCGTTCTGATTGGCTGGTGGGCGTGGCTTACCCCGTCCCAGAGAAACGGTTAATTTCAATATTACGCTTTTATTAGTTAAGATATAGATAGATAGATAGATAGATAGATAGATAGATAGACATAGACATATAGATGATGATATAGATATAGATGTAGATATAGATATAGATATAGATAAAGCTATTCATCACTGGCAAGAAGTAATTCTAAAATAATAATTACCCCTGTGAAAATAACATGTTTGGAATCCATATATGAGTATAATAAAATCATTAACAGAATATAGCATCTTTAAGTCATCAAGTTGGCCTTTTGACGTTTCTATGCCCCTTCGAAGGCTTTGTTCCTACCTGTCCCCATCCTGTTTGTGTTTGTTTATTTTGTGTCTATTGTTTATTTTTGGTCACCTACTCCAAATGGTAGCTGGTTTAATGTTGTATTTGACATGTGAACACAGGAGTGGTACAATTCTGCCTCTAAAGCCCAAAATCAGGCAAGAAGATAAAAATAGCATCATGCTGTATATGCAAAATATGGACTATGAACAGCCTCAATATTCTGTCATATAAACATCAACTTTAAATATGGCATTGCTATAATTCATTCATTGCATATCTGATAAATGAAACAACACTAACTCTTAAGAACATTTATCTAGAGAATTTTGGAAAATTGCAATAATAAAAACATCTTAATTAATCTATACTGGGTTGAGACAGTGGGACAAAACTTATTATATGATCATCTGTAAATATAAAATGTCATTGGAATGCTAAACTATAAAAAATAAGTTTTTAAAACTCTGTGAGGATGGATCCAAATTTTTACTAATGAGTTACCAAGAAGAGAGAATCAAACCACTACAAAATAGAAAAAGAGCTTCGAAATGGGCTTTTGAAGGTCAGCATTCACATTTATTGATCACAGCTTTCTAGCTAATAGACTACAGTACTTAGATTCTTCTATTGCTACTTACAGTTGGTGAGCAGCTGCATCAGGCTCTTAGTCAAGAAAATAAAGCTCTTGCCTCATGATGAAACACCCCTCTTTAGGCACAGAAAACACAAAACTACAATCCAAATTCACTTCTGCTTCTTGACTCACAAGAGCACAAATTTAATGGTTGGCAAAATATACTTATTTAAAATAATGAGAATTACATCATTTTAAAGTTATAATTCATTTATCACATATGTGCTACTTATCTGCTAAATACCTCATATACATTATTGCTTTAAATAATCCTATCAGACAGTTATTCTTATACCCATGTCACAGATGAGGAACTGAGGCTTAAGTGTGTGTGTGTGTGTGTATGTGTGTGTGTGTTTAATTCCACCCATCTACGCATCTAGATAGTATATCATTTAGTCACTCATATATTCATTCAACAAATATTTAAAGAACAGCAGGTGTCAGGCATTGTGGCAGGAACTGAGGCTACAGCTGCGACAAAAGGACACAGAGTCCCCACAGGAGTCATTTCACCTGTCAGTCCCACATCCACAATGTCATGTAAGCAACCTGAACTACATTATTGTCTAAAATGACAAAAGCAGTATAACCTATTATCTAACCATCACTATTAAAGTTCCTGCTCCTTTTCCATTTCCTTTCAAGAAGAGTAAATTATGAAATGGTATGTTATAAAGCAATATGAAATATTTTAACATTTCACTTCATTTACAAAAGTTCATCAAAAAAAAAAAAAAAGTTCATCAAGACTGTCTTAATTCAGCCTGGTCTGTGTGGTTCAGTGGTTGAGCATGGACATAGGAACCAGGAGGTCACAGTTCAATTCCTGGTCAGAGCATATGCCTAGATTGCAGGCTCGATTCCTCGGTAGGGGGCGTGCAAGAGGCATCCAATCAATGATTCTCTCTCCATCATTGATGTTTCTGTCTCTCTCCCACTCCCTTCCTCTCTGAAATCAATAAAAATATAATTTTCAAAAAAGAGCCTGACTGAAATTTACCATTTCCTTTACTTGTGAATGCAAGGAATAAATCAAAGTGGTTTCAGGAAGACCTGTGACTTGGTTAGCAGTAGAAATCACAGGTAATTTTCATTCCAGTTGATACAGAGATCCTAGAATATTATTTAACACACATCTCTAAATATAATCCTATATAATAAAAGAGTAATACGAATATTGACCCTAACTGCAGAACGACTGGGAATGACTGGTCTCTATGACACACACTGACCACCACGGGGTAGACACTCAATGCAGGAGCTACCCCTGGTGGTCATGGCACTCCCACATGGGGAGCTCTGCTCAGCCACAAGCCAGACTGACAGCTGCCAGTACAGTGGTGGTGGTGGGGGCCTCTCCTGCCTCCTCAGTAGCATTAAGGATGTCTGACTGCAGCTTAGGCCTGCTCTCCACTGGCAAGTGGACATCCCCTTAGGGCTCCAGGGCTGCCAGAGGGATGTCTGACTGCCATCTTAGGCCTGATCGACCAGGGAGCAGGCCTAAGCCAGCAGGTGGACATCTCCCGAGGGAATCCAAGACTGCCAGAGGGCACGGGCTGGGCAGAGGGACCCCCCTCCCTGAGTGCACAAATTTTTGTGCACCAGGCCTCTAGTAATATTTATATCTAATGTCAGCTCTTATTATTTAATGTGTTAATGTAAAGGCACATAAATTACTATTTCACAAATTTATTTTAAAATTGTGATAAATATATCCTATATAATAAAGAGGGAATATGCAAATTGACCATCACTCTGGTTAATTTGCACCTACAGCTGAGGCTAAGTTCCCATAAAGAGCCTTAAGGAGCAATCAGCAGGGACCTGAGGCTGCGTGCCCACCCACCTCCTGCATGGGTCTCAACAGGGGACCTTAGGTTGTGCCTTCCACCCACAGGGCTTGACAGGAGAACTCAGGCTGCCCCCCCTGCCCTGGCACCAGGCCAGAGAAACTCAGGCTGCACCTTCTTCCCTGGTGCCAGGACAGGGGACCTGAGGTTGTGCCCCCTAACCAGCAGGACTTGACAGGGGCCCTCAAGGTGTGCCCTCAACCCTGGTGCTGGGCCAGGGGACCTCAGGCCATGCCCCTAACCCCAGCACCAGGCCAGGGGACCTCAGGCTGTGCCCCCTGCCCCAGCACCAGGCTGGGGGATCACAGGCCACTCTCTCTGCCCAGCAGGGCTTGATGGGGGACCTCAGGCTGTGCCCCCCTTCCCTGGCACCCAGAGGACCTGAGGCTGCTCCCCCCTCCCACCTGGCAGGGCTTGACAGGGTGGGACTGGCCAGGTCTGGATCTAGCCCAATGAAGGGGGGCCATCCAAGTTTTGGTCTCGAGTGATTTGAGGTGCACGTGGGTGGTTAAAGACTTGACTCTGGGTTCCATGGTGCACCCCAGATTCTGACAGGAAGAAGATTTTCATATACGTTTTACTAATTTTCTTTCATCTCTGACACTTCTATTATAGGGAAAGGGCAAATAGCAATATTAAAATATTTCCTCTAATTAATCCCCTTTTAATGTGCATGAATTTTGTGCATTGGGCGACTACTTTCTATATAATTAGCTTCATAAGCAATTCTTTGTATTCCATCTTATGCATTTAAAATACTCTGAGGAGAGGTCCACAAGTACCATAGAAATCAACAACACACACACACTTAAAAAAAAAATCCATGCTAAAGCCTGGAGGGGGAATGAAAGAAGAGGGATGGAGAGCTGAGAACTATTTACAGCCCTATTGGTGGTTCATTTACTTGGAAGAATGACAAACAAAGTATGCTACTCAAAGATTAAGAAAAAGGTGATCCTCCTTAAACTAATGTGGACAACACTCTGTGAGTGATGATGTATTATGCCCAATACTGAATCAAAGGTGAAACTTAAGAACTTGAGTCAAGGAGGAATTTGAGTGATGGCTCAGTAAATCCCAGTTTTGATGGCATACAGCTATGGTTGGCTAAAGGGCTGTGAACTGTAAAAAAAATTAGACAAAACTTTTTTAGACTTCAGACTTTTTATTGAATGATAGCTATTCTGTAATCAGCTTCTGAAGGAGGAAAATGGTGAAGAAATCCCCTCTGGGCTGTGTAAAGTGTATCTTGATTGCAGCTGAACAAAACCACAGTCCTGCCTGTCCATAGGTCATTGAAAGACTACTGATTAAAGGAATTCCCCTAGTCTCAGGAATTAACTCTCTAGAACCTCCTAAAATAGTTGGATAAATAATAATAAACAACATAGAGCAAACAAGAACTTGCTGACTTACATAAAACTGGGCATGAGTTAGGTTCACTCATGAGTGAGTTAAGGAGAAAATACCTAGATCTTAATGATGTACTCATTTCTTTAAGAGATGAACTCTATTAAAAACAATTTTGTTTACTCATAACAGAAAAATATTGCATGAGATACCTTAAGACTCTGCTAAAATGCAAATGGCTTACACTTATTCATTCTTCCACATTAGTCAGGAAACCCAGGGGACTTAACCTGGAAACAAGTGAACAAAGGTGTTGCTGCAAAGGTTAAAGCTATGAATATCACTGGTAGATGAAATGCCAGTGACTCTACTAAAAGATGAGAGTGGATATTAATTTAATTAAGTATGCATATTGTTGTGATAAATATAAATATATATATATATCTCCTATATAATAAAAGAGTAATATGCAAATTGACCATTACCCGAGACACCTAAGCCATGCCCACCAGCCAATCAGAGCGGCTGCATGCAAATTAACCCAGCCAAGATGGAGGCCAGCAGCTACAGAGCTAGAGCAAACCAGAGGTTTCTGTTGCAACTGCCTGCCTAGGCTGGCTGAGCCTCTGCTCACAGCCATGCCCACCAGCCAATCAGAGCAGCTGTATGCAAATTAACCCAGCCAAGATGGAGGCTGGCAGGGCAGCTCTACACTGGGAGCCTCTGTGGCCGACATAGCTGTGCCAGGTGTGTCAGCTCAGTGGGGGCGGAGGGTGGGTCCAGCCTGGGGCCTCCTGGAGGCATCCAAGAGTGCCCGTCCTGGGTCCACTGCCTGGCTCTGCCCCCTGGGGGCCTCCCCGGGGCATGCAGGAGCGCGGGGGCCTATGCAGGGCATGCAGGAGCAGCCGTCCTGGGTCAGCTGCCTGGCTCCGCCCTGGGGGCCTCCACGGGGTGTCCAGGAATGCCTGTCCTGGGTCTGCTACCTTCATCCGTCCCTCAGGGGCCTCCACAGGGCGTGTGGGAGCATCTGCTGCACAGTGTGGAGCATCCGAAGCCAGTCCACTGCCCGGCTCCACCCCGAGTGTGTTTGCTCAGCAGCAGGGTCCCACTGAGGGATCCTGCACCAGTGTCCACCCCTGGCTCGCCACCCAGCTCTGTGCCAGGTGTGTCCCCTCAGCGGTGGGGGCCTACCAGGTGTGTGCGATCATGGGCCCTCCATTGGGAAACGTCCAGGCCTGCACTCATCAGCCTTCCCACCCCCCAGTGCACAAACCCTGAAGGGGCTGTTGGAAAGCCTGAAAATGGCCCTCAGACCTTCACCCAGGCTGGCCAGGCATGCCAGCAGGTGGACATCTCCCCCGAGGTGTCCCAGACTGCAAGAGGGCACAGGCCAGGCTGAGGGACCCCCACCCCCCGAGTGCACAAATTTTTGTGCACCAGGCCCCTAATATATATATATGCCTAAGTGCTGCCTAGATAAATATATATAGTATATATATAGTATTCTTTACATATATCCACTAATCTAATTCATAAATCATTCTGATGATATTAATACTATTTTTATGATGCTTTTTATACAGATGAAGAAACTTGTGTTTTTTTTTATTGTTTTTTAATCCTTGCTTGAAGACACTTTTCCGTTAATTTTTAGAGAGAGTGGAAGAGAGAGGAAAACATCAACTGGTTGCCTCCTGTACACACCCTGGGGAGGAGTCTGCAACCAAGGTAAGAGCCCTTGAGGAATCAAACCTGGAACCCTTCAGTCCGCAAGCCAATGCTTTCTTTATCCACTAAAGCAAACCAGCTAGGACAACAACCTTGTTTAAAGTCAGACAAATCCTGGCAAAATCAGGTTTGTGGCCTCCTGGTCTTCTAAAACAATGCTTTCAAAACTGTGCTGAGTTCCCTCAGTATAAATAACTCTACAGAGGCCTAAACTGGAGTGCCCAACAAGAACCACTGAAAGTTATAGCTTGAAGTAGGAAGGAGAGTAGCAGAAAAGGGTTTCAGGTGTGTTTCAAAGATTTTCATCAAATTCTTTTAGTTCTAACTGAGGCCCATTCTCAAACACCTAATTTGTTTCCCAATTTATTCTTCTCTTTTACTTCTAAGAACTTTGGGAACTGAGAAGAAAAATAGAGAAGATAGAAAGAAAGGGTTACATGACAGAGACAATATTCACTTTTCTACTTCCTTTCAACTTATGCTATATTTGTACGTATGAAATGCAACGGGGTTTTAAATAACATATCTAAAAATGGTCATGGAAAGGATATTTAGACATTGATTAAATAGAATTCAATTTAAGATATAACAATAATAATGTAAACTACTAAAAAAAAAATCCCATCATGGAATTCTATTGGCAGAGACCATCAATACAGAGGTATCATTGACAGGGAGGTTGCCCTCCATAAACACAAAAAGGAATTGAGCTGCATTTTCTTCCCAGGTTTAGATTATGAAACAAAAAAATAAATTTAGAAAAAATCATAATTCAGACTTCAAAATTTAAAAATCACAATTGAAAAGAAGTCTTTCCCTGAGTTCCAAAATCCTGACAGGAGTTTGACAAGAAACATTTTTTGGAAGTCAATCATTTAAATACTGCTTATTCATGATGCTGCCAAGGAGGAAGATACTGAGGGAAAAATGAGATTGCAATCTCTCCTTGTCCTGCTGTCAATGATGACAGAAAATTTCTCTTCTGCGGAAGAGATACAATTTGAAAAAAAGTCATACTGTTGGAAAACTCTGCATCACTTCAGTAGGTCTGAGGAATATCTAAAAATTGCTGTAATGTGACAGCAGCCACCTGGACACCAATTCAAAAATGACAAAGATCATTTCTGTAGTACAATGTGAACAGTAGGGAACTGGCAGATCATAATGAAAAAAAAAAAAAAAAGAGAGAGAGAGTACACATGTAAAACCACATGGGAGTCATGATTAGGCCTGCAGGGCATTGGGGAACACAGATACTGAACAAGGTGACAACTTACAAGCCTCAGATAGGATTTTTTCCTCTAGTGTTCACTTCAGTATTTCACTCAGTCTTCTTTTCAATGTAACTACCAATTAGGCAGCTTAATGATAATAAACCAATGACTCTGGTAGCACTGCTAACTTGTGTAGGACTTGCACATCTCAGTGGTCAACTGGAACACTAACAGGTACCTGAAGAGCACTTCTAAAAAGTGACTACAATATCCTTCAGAGAGCATTTTTATTCTTCCTAAAGCTATAAAAATCAAGGTATACCAGTAGAGTTGACACTTAGAAATACCCAATGCGAGGCAAGCTCATCCTTTAAACCAGCATAGAAAAGCAGAGGAATAGTGTTCAATGAAAACCTTGAACGCCCTTCTCTTCCCACCCTACTCTTCTTATCATCTCTCCTCTTGCTGGTTCTCTCCAGTTCTTCATTTTCCACTAGGCGTATCACGTTAACAAATCACACCTTGTTTGTAGAGTATGAAAAGCCATCTCAATTCAGTGAATCCATGATAGCTGATCTACTACCATTATTCTACATTTAGGCTACTGGGCTTCTTTTCTTATCAATAATTCCATTATTTACATGTGCTTCACTTTTCCACTATTCAGGGACTGTACATAAGACTCCATCAGTGTCAGTGTTTTCTTCTTTTTGGGTTGCCTTAACCTCACCTGTAATTGATCTGCTTTTGATCTTCTTCCCCAAATAGAGAGGGAACCATATTTTATTCATTTTTGATCCTATAACATAGGGCATAGTTCCTTACACTGAGCAGGTGCTCAACAAATGCTTGTAGGAATAAAGTACAACACCCTGAAAAAGGTCTAAAACATTTTGTAACTATCTCATTTTTCCTAAAAAAAATATGTAACATAAAGAAACCTCCGAGCACAGGTGCAGGCTGCATGAGTAGTAAGAAGTCAGGGCACCTGGTCAGTCTGGTGATAGATCAAAACAAAATCTCTACGCATCATTTACTTTCTTCTGCAGGGATCCCATTCAGCTTCCCAGGGTCACTGTTGCCTTGCTTATCCCAACATCACAGGTGTTTCCCATAGAGCCCCAGAAAGGATACAGTGGTGTGTGTTTAAAAGCTGCAGTGGCCCCCAGTGAGAGAAAGGAGAGACAGGAAGGGAGGAAAGGAAAGAGGGAAGGAAGGAGGGAAAGACAAGCGAATCTTCTAATATTTTGTTAATTCCAGATTAAAAGTCTTGCATAAGAGAAAAGTACTCTTTTATATCTATACATTTTTTATTTTATCTTTACTGCCCCTTTATTTCCAAACTATCTACTAGAGATCTGCTTACTTTAGACAATTTGGCTGCAAATATATTTTGATTTAGTTTATTTTTTGAGGGGAGAGTGGTCTGAGGGGGTAAAGTTGAGGGGCCTTTGAGCTGCCCTTTGAGGTGGGAAGTAGAGGAATACTAGAATGAAGTGGAGAGAATTGTATCGTTTCAGGAAGTGGTAATTATAACCTCTGAAAATATTTAAGGTAATGAATACATGTATATTTTGAGATTCATTTCATCTCAGTTTTACAGATGAAATGACAGAGAGAAAAATGCATCAACTCCCCATATCAACATTATTTCCAAATAAAAAATAAAATGAAGTTAAACTCCTTTTCCATTCATTATCACATCAAAACTGCATTTTAATATAATTCTTATTCTTATGGATGACAAGCTCTATGTACTGTAATAATAGAATTACATCAAGTACACATAAAAATAAATAAACCTTGAAAACAAATTGTGCAGTATTTAAAAATTAATAGTTGCAGTAAAGTAAGACACAAATCAAATTCCATTTTTTCCAAGAATAATAGACTTTGTTTATAAATGTGTTCTTAAAATTTTGTGTTCTGTCAAATGTGTCTCATGTCATCAGGGAAAACTTAGCATCTATTACCATTTGTCACCACATCCTTGCATTTTTTTATTCCAATATTACATGAGAATTAATTTTATACTCTTGACTTTCTTTCATCTTCTTGATTTATCAAAGAATTCTTACACCCAGCGGTTAGCATTTATCTTATATCTAATGGCTATCATTCAAGACTTCAAACTAAATCAAGACAACAATATAATGAGGAAGTTAGAAGCATGATTAAAATAAAAGATTGATCGAATCTTTTCTATTGATGGGTTGAAATAAGTTCTTATGTTAGCTTTAATGATAACCATTAATCATAAATTAATTATAATCCTATATAGTAAAAGCTAATATGCAAATCCACCAAGCAGTGGAATGACCGGTCACTATGATGTGCACTGACCACCAGGAGGCAGATGCTCAATGCAGGAGATGCCCCCTGGTGGTCAATGAGCTCCCACAGGAGAGAACCACTCAGCCAGAAGCCAAGCTAACAGCTGGCAAGTGCAGTAGCGGTCGTGAAAGCCTCTCCCGCCTCAGCAGCAGCTCTAAGAATATCTGATTGAGAGGGAGCGGGCCTAACATGTCAATTGAACATCCCCTGAGGGCTCCCAGACTGGGAGAGGGTGCAGGTTGGGCTGAGGGACGCCTGAATGCAAGAATTTTATGCATTGGGCCTTTAGTCTATTAATAAAAATAATTGATTGTCAGTACAATTAATACTTTATGTAAACACTAGAGGACCAAAATCTTGTGCGGATAGGGTTCCTAGGCCTATCCTGCAATCAGGGCCATCTTCCACCCTCTCGCCAGTCCCCATTCCCACCCCACCTCCACCCACCTCAGTTCCCAGTGGTTCCCCATTCACCATCCAGTAATCAGAGTCTGTGGGCTGGAAGGAGGAACTAAGAAGTCTGCCTTCTGCCAGCTTGCTAGTCCCCAGTCCTGCCCCACCACCTCCCACCCTAGTTCCCTTTGGTTCCCTATTTGCCATGATTGGAGCCTCCAGAACAGAGGGAGGAATCAAGAGGTCTGCCTTCTGCCCACTCGACAGTCCCCAGTCCCACCCTGCTGCCACTACCCACCCCAGTTCCCGTTTTCCATCTGGCAATCTATCAGAGTCTGCAGGCCCGGGGAGGAGGAACCAAGAGGTGATCCATCCACTTCATAGTGATGGGTGGATCGGTCATTCTGGTCGTTACACCGTTATGGTTGCTGGCCTTTTATTATATAGTATTTTTTACCTTAATATTGTAAAGGAGGCCCTCTCATTTCTGGATACTATTCTGATGGGATATTTCTGAGCATAGAGAATTCAGCATCCATGAGCTTTTGCTACTATGAGCATGATTACTATGGCCTCTGCTTCTTGAAAAGTTATAAAAAGGAGTGCTTTAGTGACTTTTCCAAGTACAAATCTACTTTTCTTGGACCTTTACTAGTGTATTTAGTGAAGTAATGCCTGGCCTAGACTATGACAAGATGCATAAAAGCACTTGTAACTTGTCTCAAGTTATATGCAATAACTTGTGAAATAACAATAAGCACAAAGGGTAATACCGTAAAATGCCAACTTGCCTTGTGCCCAACCCTTGTGTCCTCCAGTGACTGCACAACAGAGATATTTGCATTTTTAAACATTCTCGTTTGGATTACCTGTAGTTTTTTTCAGACAAGTATAAAGAAGATGCATGTTCACCTCCTTGTCCTCATTGCACTTTGCATTCACTAAGTATTCATCAGAGGATTTTTGACTAGAATGTTAACTTCAGACTTCTGCCTGGGAGAGAAGACTAAAGCAAAAATTTCCCTGTAGCCCTGACTGATTTGGCTCAGTGGATAGAGCGTCGGCCTGAGGACTGAAGGGTCCCAGGTTCGATTCCGGTCAAGGACATGTACCTTGGTTGTGGGCACATCCCCAGTGGGGGGTGTGCAGGAGGCGGCTGATCGATGTTTCTCTCTCATTGATGTTTCTAACTCTCTATCCCTCTCCCTTCCTCTCTGTAAAAAAATCAATAAAATATATTTTTTAAAAAATTTCCCAGCAGACCACAAGGAAGTAAAGGAAATTGAGTTTGAAGGGTGACATGGACCTAAACATTTTATTCTTTTCCTTATAAGAATTAGGCCTCAAGGCCATAGCTTCCTGTCCAGAGCTGTTAAGACGCAGGCAAACACATGATTTCAGACTGAAGAGAGGATAGGTCTAGGGATTTTACTTCAACAACGTTATCCTGATTTTGAGTATCTTAGGGGGGAAAAGGCCTTAAAAACCAGCAGGCTCTCCTACTGACTCCACTATCACCCTATGCCACACAATACATGCAGAATTACAGGCATGATATGTAAAACCTTTTCAGGAAGTCCTGGTTTTTACCAAATTCTTTCAGGTTTGCTGATGGGACTATATATGAAAATTAATTGGAACCCTCAGTTAAGAGGGGGCATAACAAAAAGAAAGCCAAAATTGTGGCCAAATTTTAGGTGTGAAAAACAGTCACAAGGCATGCTCTAAGTCTAAAGCAAGAATATAGGAAAATATATTTGCCACAATTGAGAAGCTTAAAACTCCATATTTCTTCTCAATGTCTTTCTCTCTCTCTCTCTCTCTCTCTCTCTCTCTCTCTCTCTCTCTCTCTCTCTTTCTCTCTCTCTCTCTCTCTCTCTCTCTCTCTCTCTTCCTTTCTCTCCCTTCCTCCCTCCCTCTCCCCCTCTCCTTTCTTCTGTAAAATCACTAAAAACATTTTTAAAAGAAAATTTTAAAAAATACTAAATTTACAAGAAACTACATCAACAGTAAAAATATGTTGTTTTAAATAAATAAAATTCAATGGGCTCATCAACAATATGTGATCAGAGCAACATATGGAATGAAAACATAGACAAATTTTATTTCAAGTTTTGATATTTAAAATATTCACTTGAGAAATATTTACTAACTGCCTATTTTGTAGAAAATGCCATAAATAAATATAACAATAGAGAAGGCATAATCCCTGCCATTAAGTATCCATTTTCCAAAGGGATGGCTTTTCAGTGATAAGTACAATCAAGCTAGTAAAGTTACAGACATTACTTATGAGTATGAGAGGGAAAAGTCTTACTTCAGGCCACATTTCAGAAAGGTCTCTTGCTACTTTTTAGTCACAAGACCTCAGACAGGTTCCTCAACTTACCACTGCCTCCATTTTCTCATCTAGCAAGGGGAGATAACAATAGTTCCAGTCGTAGACTTGGTGTGCATCTTCAAAGGGCACATGAAGCAGAGCTGATAAGAACGAATGCTCTGATTGCTTCGTATGTGTCTCTCTTCAGAGTAGACTTGCAAAGCAAGGTGAAAAAGGCATGTCAGGAAGGGGAAAGAGGACGCATTACTCAGCTATGGAAAACAGTGGCACATTCAGAGAGATCTGAACAGAGCGGTTTCTAGAATCCAAGGATCAGGGTAGGAAGGCATCAGAATTAAAGCTGAAGAAACAGATCAGGGCCAGGCTGAGGCAAGCTGAAGCGTTTACATTCGACATTGGGAGTAATAAGGAGCCAAATGATATATGTGCGCAGGAAAGTGAGGTGACTGAGGTACTCGTGTAAGAATATTAACTTGGTGGGTATAAAATAGAATGAAATAGGGGAAAACTGGTTATGGTGTGCGGGGAGAGGGCATTTAGGAGGCTATTATGATACCTCAGCCTTTAAATTAAAATGTCTTGGACTGAGATAGTTTCAAATGTGTTTATGTGCCTGTAGGGAATAAATTTCTGTTGTTTTAAAACACCAAGTGTGTGGTAATTTGTTACAGAAGCCATGAGAAACTAACACAACTACAAGTGTAATTTCTATTGAATAGATTATTAATATGTTAACAAAACTGTTATTAAAGGGTAAAAATATTTTGCTTTTTAAAAATATGTTCCTTGTTTTATTTCACATTAAAATATTCTTTAAAAGACCATTCTTGCCATAGGGTTCTTTGGAGATAGAAATAAAAACATTGCTTTCAAAAAAAAATCTCTAAATCATTTCTTTTTGTTTACTACCTTTTTAAAGAAACATCTGCCTACGATACTAAACACATTTAACTACTTGTAGTCTTCTTGTTTTCCAAACTAAATGAAAAAAACACTCCATGTAATTCAAAACAGCACACAGTCTTTTGATTTGTTAGAATCAGCTGTTGTACTTTATTACTGGAAAATGAAACTTTGTTTAAACCTTAAAAGCAGATGACATACAATTTTCTTTAGTAGTGAGACAATATTCCTGCATTGCCATCTTTGTTTATTATTTGGGGAGATTTTAAGTGATTTGAAATGGTGTTTTTTTTACCTGAAATTAATATATAACTTACATAATTTCAGACGCATGTAAAAATTGTAAATCTATAGGAAAGGTAGATTTTCTAAATAGTGAGTGACTGGTTTCAACTTTTCTCGCCAATTCTCTCTCTCCAAGTCTTCAGAAGGGATTCCAAATTCACAGACCCTGAGAAGAGTCACACTACAAAGATATGCTGTAAATTAGCCGTTGAGTCTGGGTGTTCTCTCTCCGGTCTGGCCACGTTTTCTTCTATCCTAAAGAACCCCAGTCCATCTTTTTGTTTCCTGGAGAGGCAGAAGCATTCTTTAAGAGGTGAAAATATTTAATTGCATTTCTTACTCAAATGTTCTGGCATGTAGAACCTATGATATCTTAAACACATCCAATTATACTGCTTTGTCCAAGAATTGCATTGTTTTTAATACACAACTTTTTTTTTAATCCTCATTCAAGAATATATTCATTGATTTTACAGAGAGAAGAAGGGAGTGAGAAACATCGATGTGAGAAACACTGATCAGTTGCCTCCCTTACCAGCCCCAGCTGGTGATTGAAACTGCAATGTAGGTATGTGCCTTGACCTGGGATGGAACCTACAACCTTTTAGTGATGGGATGACTCTCCAACTAAATAAGCCATAGGCTGGAGCAATACAGAATTTTTTTTACTACATGCAGGAACTACCTTTGGAGCAGTCACAAGTGCTAGTCATTGTTTCCTGGCACAGTAGCCATATAGGAAGGCTTTTTAATTCTGGTTTTGTCAAATATGACAACAATAAATATAACATTGTCTAACAAATAGAATGTGTCTAATTCCAGTCAACATCACTAAGTATGAAGAGAGCAAACTTGACTAAAGTTCTAAAGAAATTTATCATTAAACTATGAGGAAAGATTATTCATCCTGGGAAAGAGACCACACTACATAGTGTCTTGTAACTTAAGATTCTTACAGAAATAGATGATGAACACAGATCTCTCTATCCATATATCAAATTGCTTTGGGTAGATATCTCAAAGGAAGTATCAAAATAAAAGCCATCTTATCTCACCCTTTCTACATTTCCCTCAATACATACAAGCACATTAGGCCCACACCCACCAGTTATTTTGGTAACTGGTACTTGCCCAACCCAGACAGATTCTTGAGGGCAACTCTAACCTCTCTATATTCCCATATTAACCCATCATCCACTTTCATTAATTCAACTTCTTTTCTATCTGAGGAATCCATTTTTTTTTCTTTTTTCTCTATCTCCCATGTCACTACAATAGTTTAAACCATCACTTCTTAGCTATATTATGCAAGGAATTCCTAAGTGGTCTTCTCTCTACTCTATTTCCTATACTTCCACTAGATTAGAGGATAACTCCCAAATGAAAGTCTGACCATAAACCTCCCCTGCCTGGAGTAATTCAAGGAATGCCAACAGATCTTTGTACCTCACACTAATTTCTTCCACAGCCTTTGGTCTGGGTCCATAGAAGTATTTCTTAACTCCAGACCCGTTTTCTTCTTACTTCACCCTTTCCTCCTCTTTGAATATTTTTTCTTTACCCAGACAATTTCTACTTATCCTGAAGGCTCAGCTCAGACCCCTTTTCAGAAAAACCTTATAGATCTCTCTTTCTGTTACCCTGCTCAACAGTCAAAACTAAATGCCCCATTCCCAGGCCTCCACAGCATGATCTATTATTCAGAATGTGTTTAATTGTCTGTTAATTTATTTCTTCCATTCAACCCCTCAGTAAGGCATTATTTGCCATTGAACCCAAAATGCCTGGCACAGTGCCTATACATAGCTGGCATCGTTGAATTATTGGATCAACTAGAATGAATAAAAGACAGTTCTTAAGAATCAAAACACTTGGAAATGTTTTTGGGAGTGCTAATAGCGAGAGTTTATCAATTAAATAAATACTAAAAATAAAATAAATAAGCACAAACTAAAATATAAGTAGTTTTACATTAAATTACATTTTTATGTTGGGGACAAGTTATAAGTTCCACTTCCCCCCCAAACAGATTCTGAGACAGATATTTGTGCAGGAAATTTATAAGGTAGTTTTCTCAGAAACAATGTCTATTACAGAGTGAGAACAGCAGAATTGAACAGAAATGTAATTACAGTTTATTGCAACGGAGACCTCAGCTTATTCTATTGGGACCTCTGAACCTGGGATGGCCCTTTAGAATTGGCCCTCATCAAGGCAATGGGGCTGAGCTGTTGTGCTCAGTCATTAAATGACCATGAGGAGGAGCCATAACTTTGGTGAGATAGTTACTTTCACAAAAGGTCAATTTCCATAGAGGACATTAGTTTTGAATTATTAGTAATCAATACTTTCAGCAACTGAGGGAATAAATGCTTCATTCTGGAAGCAGATATCTGGGTAGTACCAATGTCCCAGAATACCACTGACTCCTAAAAACTTTAAAGTTTAGTAATGCAGAGGGCCACTAAGTTTCCATAAGGTTTACCACCTACCCTCTGGGTCAAACATGCCTTACAAAGTCTCACCACTTACTGCACATCAATCTGATAAAAACGGTGTCATCAAATAATAGACCCGTTTGATATTCAGCAGAACACCCAGACAGTCAAGATCCCTGGAGAGAGCAAGAGACATGGCATAGTCCTGGGGCAAGGCATACATTTTATGGTTGAAAATACGAGCTTCTGTTACTCTTCCCTGATAAGGATAAGGAAGAATGCATTTGCCAGAACATTGGCTGCAAACTATGGGCTTGAAGCTTGGCTGACTTTGTGTTGAGGTTGTGGTAGTCTTCTATCATTCACCAGGATTTATCTGGTTTTTGTGGGAGACAGACTTAGGTCAATCATCATCCACTTTGCTATCAGAGTCCAATTCTGTAACAGCATCTTTTCAGTCAGCCTTGGCAACAGAAACTAGATACCCCTGGGCTTCTCAAGATAACGGTGCTCCCTCACTAGTCCTTTCATTATCACCTTGGTAAATGGAGCATCCTCTAGGTCTTCTTACAGAATATGGCCATCTGCTTGAGTTTCTGGCCTTCAATATATTACACTAGTAAACCAACTTCTTTTTTTTAATATATTTTATTGATTTTTTTTTTACAGAGAGGAAGGGAGAGGGATAGAAAGTTAGAAACATCAATGAGAGAGAAACATCGATCAGCTGCCTCCTGCACACCTCCTACTGGGGATGTGCCCGCAACCAAGGTACATGCCCTTCACTGGAATTGAACCTGGGACCTTTCAGTCTGCAGATCGATGCTCTATCCAATGAGCCAAATCAGTTAGGGCAAACCAACTTCTTTTGAATTTTTGATTCCTTTATCCACTGCAATTCTGGCATTTCTATCTTTTATTCTATAAGCCATCATTTTTCCCAAGCTTCCAAGAGCCATCCTAGGAATCTGTTTACACCATCTCCCAAAATCATTACTAAGGTATTAAATTATTTATCATAGGAAAGTACTCCCAGGTTAATAAACTTTCCCTTATTCAACTTTATGTTACAACCACTTTGATCAAGCATTCCCTGGCCAATCTCACATATTCTCTGCTAGTTCCTGTCAGGACGTATTTAGGTAGAGTCCACAATTTTTTAAGCTTCCTTCTACAGCATACCTAGCACTTCCTTAAGCATATTATGTTGGGGACTGACCCTAGGTATTGGTCTGACAACCTGAAGATTGGTTTAAAAAAGAAATTATATTGTGATTCAGTTGTAACAGAGGCCTCAGCTAATCATAGAGAAAGCTCTGGCACTGAGATAGTCCTTAAGAGATGTGTGCCATCAAGACAAGGGGCTATGGCTTTGTACAGTCAATGCTATTATCACTGCATTAATACTTGCCAGGGAGGCAAGTATGACCATGGAGGGGGCAGCTCCCTTCAACAGAAGTCCAGTCTAGTAGAGTGACTTAGCTGTGAGTCCTGAGCAGACAGCATTCCCCTTGTTGTCTCAGTTCTGAAAGGGGGAGCTCAATGGCACACCAGAAAATCCACTCTAGGCAGTGTGGCAATGGGCCTAAGAACAATAGGGGAAAGTTAAACACTCTGCCATTACCCTTTTCTCTGCCATCTGTGAGGGGATAAACAGCTCAGGTAGACTGCTGTCATTTCATGAGGTCAACACTCTTAGGATAGTAAATAAATGACTGTGGGATTTATTCTTCTTATAAAGCTTCACATCATCATAAGAAGTGGAACATCTGAGCTCAGAGTCACTAGAAAGCTTTCCTCCTTTCCCTTTGGATTTTAGATCTTTTCTCCTCACCTTAAATTACCAACTGCTGGTGGTACCACAGATAACTTTTGTTGGCAATTCAACCTGCATCTTTTACATTTTAATACTTTAATGTTTGTCTTATTGTGCTTTAAGAAAAGGCGTAACTCACACCACAACCCTGTGATTTCAAGATATTACTGCTTTAGAGGAAGGATAGATTTTTAAAAAGTGAATCATTTCAAAATTACTTTAAAGAAAAGTATTAATTAAATAAAAACAGACATGGTACTGACTGTGGGACAGTCATGGAGGTAATAGAGCAAACCTTTCCCCTTTAGCAAAATGCCTAGTGACAGAATTCCTGCTCTTCTCTTTCATATATTTTAGTGATGAGTCATGTAATTATTTAAATGTGATTGATAGTCCTCTCATTTCTTACCTACTGAAACATCCTGACTTTTATCCAGCTACACATTGTTGTCAACAAGACTTTGGCCAAAGTGGTTATCAACTGCAAGCAAGTGGGTGAGAAGGCAATAAAGATGGTTCAATTATCTGAAACTGGAATCTCTAGAATTTGGAGGTCCACGGTAATATATTCAGGAGTCTACACATTGTTTGTGAGGGTTTTAAAAAATCTACATCATCATGCAGGTGATGGTCAAGATAAGTATATTCTAAATGAGACAAGTTGTAAACAAGTTCTGTCATGAAAATTCAGTGCTGATAAAGTGTTTCAGTTTATATTTGCCACATACTTTTTGTTTGTGGCAGGCTACTTGTTTAATGAGCTAAAAGAGTGAATTGGCAAATGGGATGATTTTATTTTCATGATTAAATGAAAACCAAAAGAAATTTCAAATAGCTCTATAAGAGAAAGTATCATAGCACTTCAAAGAGAAAGTGTTGGGCAATGTGAATCATGGTTACAAGGGGGATAGCAGCTAGTACTATACTGTGAGCAGAGACTGAGTGACCAGGAAATAATACCATCTTTAAAATTACAATAATGTTACTTAAAAAAAAAAGAGGTGGAACATTTGGAAGAAAATTATGGTTCCTATGTAAGTATTTGAATTCTCTGATTCTAGAAAGCCAGCTCTGAAAACTTTCAGTGTCTGAGACATTTCTGAAATGGTAGAAGAACAAGATCAAATTCTAAAAACTCTTTTGGTAACTTGGACTTAAACTTTAGAATTTTTTGGTAAGAGTGTAGTTCTTCTTCATATTAAACAAGCCTCTTCCCTATTCACAGTTCCTGATTTAAACACTCAAATTTCTGATTTTTAATGGCTTTCTCAGAAAGTATATATCAACTTCCCTTTCGTCGTATTATAGATAATAGCATTTAAGACTAAAGACATGGGCTCTAGAAAGTTTCATCCTTACTTGAGTTTCTAACATATTTATTACTCATGAAAACATATTTATAGGTGTGTTAACTCAATAACAAATTAAGTGTAAGATAGTTTAAAATGTTAAATAAAATAATATAATACAATCTAAAAAGAGCATTTTACTTATAAAACATTTTTCAGTAATTTTACTTTATTTGACCCCTTCCAGCGCCCTGTTAGGCAAGTGGGAATTACTTTGCACACACACACATCTATATAAAGAAACTGAAGCAGATATTAACTTATTTTTTAAAAACACACACGACCATGAGAAATCTTCCAAAGGCCTGACCATGGTCCTTTTGCCTCAAAGCCAGTGTTATTTAACTGTACCATGTAGTCATCTATAAATAGATGAACTTCAAAAGAATAGCTTGTTTTTATGTACCTAGAAACACATTTCCCAACAGTCAGTCTATAAAGCAAATAAACATTAATTGGAGTTGGAATTTTAACTTTTTACAAATGCAAAACAGAGCCACAGATCGGAATTTCTCTCCTGGGGAGGCTACCTCTCTGGGGTTCATCCTTGAAGCAAGCACTGTGGGAGAATCTAAAAGAGGTAGTTCAGCTGATTTAAAGTTATCTGAGCAGGAACATTTCTTATGTTATTCTGAAGCAGAAAATGCCTAGTTTCAAATTTTGCATGTTATCATACACTATTGAAACCTAGGGCTGCATGAGATTTTAAAGGATTGATACTTTTAAAGTTTGAGCAATTTCCATTTTTTAAAGGGAAGATCATTTCCTATCTTTTTTACTCTTCATAATAATGATTACTTTAGCTACCGAATATTTTCTCCAGGCAAAAGAGGGAGTAAAGCAGCATATGGTAAACTTATCCCTACCCCACAATCCACGTGGATGCTGACTTCAAAGCTGAGAGAAGACCTAATGAAAATTAAACACTAATAATACTTCTTAATAATAGCACCTAGCAATTATACAATGCTTTGTACTTTCAAAGCATTTTATAATCATTAATTAGTTTATCCACACAACATCCCTATGACTTATGCCAGTATGATTATGCCCATTTTAAAGATGAGGAAGCTAAGATCCAAAGTAATTATGTGCCTCGCCCAAGGCCACTTAATGAATCAGCAGTAGATACATAGAAAGAGCATATGGCTACTCTGACAAGAGAAAAGCATATTACAAATTGCACACAACAATATTTTGAAGCTTCAACATGGACATGACATGTCATCCTCACTCATGCTTCACTGGCCAAAGCAAATTACATAACCATTTAACTCAAATGGGCAGAAAAGTGCAGAGCAATGTGTGCAAAGGAGGAGAACTATATCTATATATATACTAGGGGCCCGGTGCACGAAATTCGTGCACGGGGGGGCTGGGCGGGGGTCCCTCAGCCCAGCCTGCCCCCTCTCACAGTCTGGAACCCCTCAGTGGATGTCCTATGATGGCCCCAGTCTGCCAGGCGCCTTGTGTGTGTGTGTGTGTGTGTGTGTGTGTGTGTGTGTGTTGCCACTGGGGACCTGCCCCCAGCAGCATCTGAGGCTCTGAGCAGTCCTCCTGTGTGTGTCTACCTGCTGGGGGCCTGCCCCCAGGCTTGGAGCAGGCATCCCCTCTACGTTGATCTCTCAAACTCTTGCCCTCCCCTGCATGTTGTTCTCTTTTTTTGAGCTATGGCCAGGGCTGGGTGCTGCCTGCCTCCCAAGCTTGCCTACTGCCCATCTTCCTCCAGCCACCAGAAAGCAAGGAAAACCCCACCTCATGGTCAGGCCAGCCTTTTCCTGCTCCCTGATCCCTGCAAGGGACCTGGGGAGCTGCCAAGCAGGCCCCCAGCCCCCAAGAGCTTGCTTTCCCACTCCCCAGTGCCCCCCAAAGGGCCTGGGGAGCCGCCAAGCAAGCCACCGACTCTTTCCCACTCACCAGTCCCCTGCTGCCTTCCTTTCCCACTCCCCGGTGCTGCCAAGGGGTCTGGGGAGCTGCCAAGCAGGACCCCGGCCACTTCAGCCTTGCTTTCCTGCTCCCTGGTGCCCTACAAAGGGCCTGGGAAGCCGCCAAGCAGGCCCTTGACCCCCATTGCCTCTTTCCCACTCCCCGGTGCCCCTCAAAGGGCCTGGGAAGCCGCCAAGCAGGCCCCCGACCCCTGCCGCCTCTTTCTCGCTCCCCGATGCCCTGCAAGGGGCCTGGGCAGCCGTCAAGCAGGCCAAGACCCACCACCGCCTCTTTCCCACTCCTCAATGCCCCTCAAAGGGCCTGGGCAACCGGCAAGCAGGTCCCTGACCCCCACTGCCTCTTTCCCACTCCCTGATGCCCCTCCAAGGGCCTGGGCAGCCGCCAAGCAGGCCCCTGGCCCCCACCGCCTCTTTCCCACTCCCCAGTGCCCTGCAAGGGGCCTGGCAGCTGCCAAGCAGGTTGAGACCCCCCGCCGCTCTTTCCCACTCATGGGTCCTGGGTCCTGCGCTGTTCCGCCCCGCAGCTGCTCTGTGCACTCGGGAGGTCCCTCAGCCCGGCCTGTGCCCTCTCACAGTCTGGGACCCCTCGAGGGATGTCCACCTGCTGGAGTGCCTGACCAGCCTGGGTGAGGGGCTGATGGCTGTCTCCAGGCTGGCCAAGCCCCCCAGGAATGTCCCTCACCCCATTGGGTTGTGGCCATCGTGGGTGATGGGCTGATTGGCACTTTCAGGCTTTAAGGCTGCCCACAGCTCTCATTGACCCAATGTCCCAGCAAGGCTGGCTGGACGCAGGTTTCTGAGGTTTATCTTCTATAATTGATGCTGTTCCTTTGAGCTGGCTAATGAAGCCTCCTCTCTGCTTCACCTCCGGGTGTCTATAATGAAACAATGTTACTCTTAGACCTGCTCTTTCCTTCAGCTCCCGAGGATTCTATGATTGTTATATTGTTGCAAATGTGTGTTTCGCTAGAGCCAGTTTAAGCAGAGTGGGCGGCAGTTTCACTTTCACTCCTGCCGCAATGGAAGCTGCCGTTTACTCAGGTCCATGAGTGGCGGCCGCCATGTTGCCTGGGCTAATTTGCATACAGCCGCTCTGATTGGCTGGTGGGTGTGGCTTACCCCTGTCTCAGAGAAACGGTTAATTTCAATATTACACTTTTATTAGTTAAGATATGACTAACAGTAACACCTATCATCAAATATTTAGCTCATTCCTCCTCCAAGGTGCCCATGTAAGCCCCCTGCCTCCCCCCCCCCCCCGCCACTTTAATAGATAAATAGTAAAAATTTGCTTCCTCTTAAAAAAAAATATGTGAGGGCTTGGTTCCTTTTGGCCACAGAGATATGGTAAGAGTCCAATAACAATTTTCTATTTTCCTTCCCCATCTCATGGCAACTAACATGTTTCAAATGGTGGAGGATTCGTTAGCCTATATCCCTGAGTTAGGATGAGGTGTGGCAAAGTGCCTATCCCATCAATAGTGGCACTGTCACATGAACAAGAAATAACCTTGTTTAGTGTTGATTAAAGTCCTGGGATTCCGGTTATTTTTTTGGTTATGGCAGGCTAATACAGCTAGTCCTGACTAGTACATCACCTTGGAAGATAACATGAATTGATGTCAGCCATATTTTCACCATTAAAGTCAAATGAAAAGCTTTATAATTTATATACTCCAAAGGAAGAAAAAATAAGTTAAATGAGGGTGACAAAATTATGGCTGATATCCATTATGTTTAGTTTTCTCTACACTCTCTTATCTGTTCTTGTTTTTTTGTCTTTCATTTTCTCCCCTCCCTCTCTTCCCCTCCCTCCCTCCCTCCTTCTCTCTCTTCATTCCTCCCCCCACTTCTTGCTTCCCTTTATTTTTCCTTCTTGCCATCCTCCTTTCCTTCCTTCTTGTTACTTTAAGCACTGAAAACCTTCAAAAAGCAACTTGATTAGAGAGAGCCTTTGGAATCAGAGATGTCTCTGAAGTCATGGAATCTTTTTAACAAGCAATTCATGAATAAGGGACTGTAAGTTCCAAGAACAAAGACATTGCTCCTGAGACAAAATACTTTCATAGTGCTTATTATCTAAAGATCTGTCCATCTTTATATGGTAATTCACATTGTTTTACCAACCCTTTGTACCTAGGATTTTTCTTACTATAATAATTATTAAAAAGATGAATCATTGATCACTTCCCTGTGGTACCACTGGCAGTGTAAATATGTATACTACCTCATTTAATCTTGTATATAATACAAGTTGTATTTTTTCCAATTTGTAGATGAGAAGACTAAGATTCCAGGATAGCCATCCAATGAGTGGCCGAGCCAGTATCAACACCAGGTTCAAGTGACATTAAAGCCCATGATATTTCCTACACATCTCGCTGCTTCATTTTCAAATTTTAGGTTATATGACTGTATTCACACTGGTTGCACAATTTAAGCAATTCTATTAAACTTCTGTGGTTTCAGAAATTTGAGGTTTAATATGATATGTGAGAAATGAGAGATGTAAAGGTGCAAGTCTTCAAAGGTTCACCCTAAAATCATATAATTCTGCCCAGCCAGTGTGGCTCAGTGGTTGAGCATCGATCCATGCACCAAGAGGTCACTGGTTCCATTCCCAGTCATGGCACATGTCCAGATTACAGGCTCCATCCCCAGTAGGGGGCATGCAGGAGGCAGCTAATTGATGTTTGTCTTTTACCATTGATGTTTCTATCTCTCTGTTTCCATTTGTCTCTCTCTAAAATCAATAAAAACGTATTAAATAAATAAATACCTATGATTCTGCAATGTGTAAGAGGCACTCATCAAATGCCAGACTTGTCTCCTGGGGGAAATCCTTGAGTTATATATACCACATGCCACTGAATGTCCATTCCCAATATAACAGCTAACAAATATTAAATGTTAACCATATGCTAGTTATTATTTTAGGTCCTTTACACTGTTTAACACATTCAAACCTAACAGAAACCTTCTATGATAATATGTTCTATTATTTATGCTACAGGAACATTAAGACACAATGAAGTAATGAACTTGCTGAAGATCATGCAGTAGAAATTTGAGCACAGTCATCTTGTTTTCAAATTTATGGACCTGACCATTCTAATATAGTGACTATCAAAAAAAATCACACAAAAAAATGACACACACACAAAATAGGTAAGCAATGTCCCTTATTATGGAGGCAACTACTATTCTAAATTTCCTTGGTTCTGCTCCTTAATCCATCCACAGGCTCTCCTAAGAATCAGGCATTGTTTTAGGTACTCTGGACACTGGTGAAGAAAACAGTTATGGGGTGAGGGGGAAAAGGCATGGGGGAGGGACATGGGGAGAGCATGTGCTGCCGACTCCTCCTAGTGACCTTGGTTAAGTCATTAATTACTCAGATGGTTAGGTACCTTATCACTTTAGTCAAATTAACACTCTATGCATAAATTAAGGGAGGATTGGGAAAACTTCCCTTCGTGTCTCCCTGCAGCTCCAGAACTCTGAAGCCTACCTGGCTGCAACCCATCACCTGCCCAAGTACCAAGCACTCCCATCTCCCCTTCATTATTGTGAGGTTTTGGCTGAAGTCATTTGGAGAAGGTTCTTTCTAACATCATCAATAATATGAAGAATTCAAATTCAGCAGCCTCATAGCATCTTGACTCCATTACTGGGCACAAGAATAGATAAGAGGAGTAC
The DNA here is from genome assembly GCA_004026665.1 of Murina feae. Lineage (NCBI taxonomy): Eukaryota > Metazoa > Chordata > Mammalia > Chiroptera > Vespertilionidae > Murina > Murina feae. The sequence goes on from PVJC01005728.1 coordinate 28,796, forward strand.
TTGTGTGAGCTAGTTCTTTAAAAGAATAGTTATTTATTGTCCTTTAATGTGACTTCTAATATAAGTACTAGTAAACATCTTTGGAGCAACCTAAATGAATCTTGTTTATGGCTTCTTGGCCTTTAGATGAAAGAACAATTCTTCAACAAAACAGAGGAGAATGGCACTCACGTATTTTGCTCATAGAAAGTGGTTTGTGTTTCCCCACTGATCAGGTGCAGAACAGAATTTGTTTTAAAGACACAGAGAAGGGTAAAGTCTCAAATATAAGCTCATGGCTGATACTGGAGGCAGGTGAGTGGTAAGTTATCACAGTGATTCATTATTCCAAGAAGTTTCTTATAAACATTAACCAAAAAGGAGGGAAAATTGGCTACTTGGAAACACACACTAATGACTTAGGATGAAATATAAATCATTTCACAGAATGATACTGGATCTGCAAGTTAAAAGCATTGAGAGAGAGAAAGAAAGAGAGAGGTAAGAAGAGTGTTGCCAACCGAACCAAGGTTGAGTTCTAATCACAGCCCTGAGAGTGCTTGGACTGACAATGTCAAACAAAGTAGTTCAAGTAATAGGACTGAATGATATAAGACTATAAACTTCCCAAGAAGCTTGATTTATCTTCCTTTGAGATATATTTGGGGACCATAACCAGATAAACACTAAATTGAAATTTCATTGCAAAGCAATAAAACAGACACTCTTGAGTGTCTATACCTCAATCATTTCCTTCCAAGGTTTTAGAATGGAAAGAGATTGTGCAGCGTGCAGTAACTTCACAAAGTGACTAGTTGGGAAGTAATGATACTACAGCACATTTCATTTGAAATGGGGCTCATTTAAATTCTTCTAAAATGAAACACCCCAGACATTAAGATGAAGTAGAAAACGTTCTTTCATTATGAAAAATTACAGGATGATTCGTTCATCTATTTTATTTCTGTGAGAGAGAGGAGAAAAAATAAATTATAACAATATCAAGGCATACTAAGTCCCACAGCTGACTTCCTATAAGGCAGCATTTATAAGGTGAAGAAGTCGCAAGTATGACTTACTTTTCCTTTCTGTTTAAATCTTGAAAATGCTGACCCTCAAAAGTGAATCACTGAGAGTGGCCTTACATATAACGTCATTTTCTGGGGCTCAGAGACCCTCTTGCTCAAAATAACACCATCCACTGAAATTCATTTTAAAAGACTTTAAAATCCATTTAAAAAGAGTTTAATTCTATAACTACAGATACTTCAGGAGTAGATGATAGGTCACTGGAGAAATCAACACTGTGGGGTAAATGACCAGTTTTGACAGAGAACAGGGGAGAAGGAGGCAGGAGAAACACTCGGAGGGAATGAAAAAGATGGATAGAAAGTGAGCATACTGATGACTGGCACTTTGAGAACAAACATTAGTGACCTCACAATTTTACTGAGCGCCACCTGGGACAGTGTTCCGCCATGACTGGGCTTGGACCTCTGATATACTTTCATTGGTTGTCAGGACTAATGGCCTGATGTTGTCAGGAAAGCCTCAAAGAGCAATACAAGATGAGAAAATTCAGATCAAACTAAACAACTCCCTAGTGTTCCTCCGATGTTCTATGCAAAACCTTGGACACATTTGTCTCTTATATTTCTAATAACGGACCAAAGCCACTATGGTTTCTGAGCCCTCTTCACCATTTTATGCATTTTGTCGCTCTATTCCCTACCTACTGATCCCCTGTACCATCCTATATACGTATAAACATTCAGTCAAGTGTTAGACCCATCAATGCCACATCTACTCTGCATCCTGAATCCATCCAGTTCTTTGCAGGACTCTCTCTTCTTGCCTGCCTTAGATGTTCCCTCCATATAGTGCTTCTTGGTGGATAGCTGCACTATCTTGCTCTCTAATTTGCCTGACCCCTGCTATTTCTCCAGTCATCTTTCTAAAGCTAATACATTTTTCTCCCCACTCCTGAATGGCAACCAAATTAAGCCTAACTTTGCCTTCTAGACTCACAGGATTCAAACAAATCTAACCTTCATAGTTCCCCTCCTTTTCCTCTTTTTTTGTTTGTTTTTTTCTTATACCTGGAATATTCTGCACCTCATCTAAACCTTTTGAAACCTGAACTATCTTTAAATATCAAATTGCAATGGCATCCACTCCAGAAAGCAATTCTCAATTCAGTCCGGCTCCTCTCTCTCCACCTAAATAAATTTGACCTCTTTTCTGACTCAGAGTAACTTCTATTGTTGTTGTTGATGTTAATCTCTACTGAATGTGATGGAAGTTGTAATATTCCACACAGACTCCCTTTAGGAATGAAGAATGTATTCCCCCATCAGCTGGAAGAGCTCGCAGAAGAATACTCTGAGCTGTTAGCTCTCTTTGGGAAGCCCTTAGCTTCTTCCAGCGGATGTACCAGGTGCTATGCAAGGAGAGGAACAAAACCTGAGCCCTCTCAGCCCAATTTGAGACAACTCTGAAGAGCTGCTCCAGCTCCAAAGCTCTTTGTGGGTTGACTGAAACCTTTGTTGAGACTACATTGCTATTTAACTACTTCTCCTGCCCAATCATGCTTTTCCATGCCACCCCTGCCCACACACACACACAGAGGCTTTGATCCAAAAAGTACTTCCTAACAAACATGCTGCATGCTCCATCTAAGGAATGCAAATGTCAACATCACACTTCAACACGGTAAATTTTTCTCCTATTAAAGTCCTGTCTGTACTTTTTCATATTCCCCTTCACATGCTAGATTGCAAACTCCTCAGAGAGTAGATTGCAATTTCAGATCCTATATGTCTGCAGAGTTTAACACAGTCTATCAAGACTCAAAACTGTGTAGTGTGTGTCAACAAATAAACGAGGAAAAGAATAATTAATGCTTAAAATTAGCACCTCTGCAGTGCTGCGAGGTCTTTACACATCCAAAGAATCATCAACATGTTTTCCTTAATTGATAAGTATTTAATGAGTATTAGTTACAAATAGGGTGTTGAGTGGGATGCTCTCGGGAGAGTGTATAAAAGGTAATACACGGCCGGCCCTCAGGAAGTTTATAATTTAGTCAGCAGGATAATTACGGCCCACATTTATGGCAGTTGTTCCCAAGTTTGGCTGCTCATTAGCATCACCTGAGAAGTTTTAAAGGCTCCCACTCCTGGGTCAGAATTAATTGGTCAGGTGTGCTGCCTGGGCCTCAAGCTCCCCGGGTGATTCTAATGTGTCACCAAAGTTGAGAACCACTGATTTATAAAGCTTGTATGTTCTAAGTACTGTCCTACGCGCTTAGCCTAAATTAACTAATTTACTCTTAATAACAACATTAATAAGGAAATTACTATAATTATCATCATTTGATAGACAAAGAAATGAAAGCAAAAAAGAGGGAAGTAATAGGTCTCAGTTCGCACAGCTGGTTAGGTGTGCAGTTAGAATTAAAATCCCCAAACTCAGGCTCTGAATCTGTGGCTCTTCACCACTGTACGATGCTGCCGCATGTCAGACACAGAGGGAAATGTAAACTAATTCATGATTACTACAGTTTTATACAAATATTTCATCATTTGAAAGATGTGAGGCCTTTACACTCGAATTAGCAACCACCACCTCCACCTCTGACATTTGGATCGCACTTGGATTCTAAATATTAGAGTAGGAAGGAAATCCAATTTCATCTAATAAGGGAGGCTAAGAATAATGACGAGTTTACATAGGCAGATGGGGTGATGATAAGCTATATAAATACACTCAATATTTGACTAGCATTTTGTAACTTATAACCGAAAGTGGATTCTTACCTACCAGTTTTGCAGTTCCTTTAAAACGATTATTCCACTAAACAATTTTAAGATACTTCCTTCTTCATATCCAGAAACAAGTAGCAACTAAGAAAGGAAAAAGAAGGGGCAGTGGATAATGGGAGTCATGTGAACCAGAGGAAAACATTAGAGTGTCCAGGTGTGCTTTCTCTACAGTAATTCCCTAGACTCTTAAACACTCTGCTCTCTCTTTTTATTATCAACCTTTTTTAAATATATATTTTATTGATTTTTTACATAGAGGAAGGGAGAGGGATAGAGAGTTAGAAACATTGATGAGAGAGAAACATCGATCAGCTGCCTCCTGCACACTCCCAACTGGGGATGTGCCCGAAACCAAGATACATGCTCTTGACCGGAAATCGAACCTGGGACCCTTCAGTCCGCAGCTGACGTTCTATCCACTGAGCCAAACCAGTTAGGGCATATCAATCTTTCTTATCTCCATAATTAATAGACTTGCAAATAGTTCTCAAGTAAATAATTGGATCCTTAAATTGCTTTATTCCTCTCCATTGCTTGCATCCACACTTGCTAACTTCCCTTTTTCTCCATCTCAATTAGTTATTTTCTGTTGCATCCCATATACATTAAGAGAAACAGAAGTATATCCCTGACCAAATTAGTCTATCACTGAGAAATAAAAGCACAAGAAGAGATGTCCATCCATCTCTGTTAAGTTTAGAGCAGTTTTAGGGCAGGCATATGGATCAGATGTTATTCTCATGGTTCCACATGTGTAGTTCTCATAAATGTAGATGTATCACAAACATATTTCAAATTATTGAATTAGAATAGATGACAATACCCAGGTTCAAACCCTTCATGTGGTAAGAATTGAGACTTGAACATAAACTCCAGATGTTTAATGCAATTCCTATTGTAGCACTGCTTTTAATACCCTAATATAACTGAAGCTTAGAATTAATATTTGGGAATGATGTCTTCAATGAGACTTGTAAAACAAAATATTTTTTAGCTCTTCCTCAGGAAGATTTAGGAACTCAAAACCTTTTTTATATAGCTCAGAGTATTTTAAGCTGCCTTGTAAATGCAATATCCATACATCTAGAATCATTAAAAAAAAAAAATACAGTAACTGCAAAGGCAATTGATGTCTGAAATTTGGGATGTCCCTAAGAAGAGTGTTCCCTAATTTTGCCAAGTTTATAGTTTCAAAATTAGATTTTGTACCTTTCACTTTAATATATATATATTAAATATATATTTAATATATTTTATATATATTTAATATAACATATTAAATAAATATATTATATTATTAACATAACATAATATAATATATTAAATAATATTAAATAAATTAAATATAATATAATATATATTAAATAAATATAATATATTAAATAAATATAATATATTAAATTAAATATATATTAAATATATATTTAATATAATATATTAAATAAACATTATATATATATATATATATATATATATATATATATATATATATATATATATTCTGGGGATTGAAAACCTGATTTTGAGGCCTGCTGCTGAGACTAAACTACTTGATAAATGAGGATTGTGTTAATTGTATTTAACTTGTTTTCTGTTAATGTTTAAACATCTGGCTAGATAATTTGCACTTAAAATTCTCTATAAACAACAAACAGTTCTTAACAGATAAAGCCCAGTATTTTTAAATGCGAAATTAATTAAAACTGCAAGCTCCAAGGCAGGAAAGAATAAAAAGACCATAATCCTACTTCCTTTCACATATAATAATCTCCTACCTTTTGCCTTAAAAAAAAACACAACTGACACTGTTTACATTTTAAATGTTAGATGAGTAGCTGAATAATCCACTATGCAATTTGAAATCATACATTTTTAAATGTAGCCAATTTAAGAACAGAGAAAATATTAGACAGGTAAATGAACTAAAGCGTGTGTTTTGAAAAGCTTAATATTTCAGTTATACTATCATGCCTTCCAATCTTCTGAATTTCCCCAGGCTAAAGGCCAAATGTAAGCTAAGAAAGCTGCACAGGTTTACTAAGAATAAGAAAGGAGAAGGAAGCAAGGCCCTTGGGTGTCACAGATCAGAGTCCGGAGCAGAGACTACGGAACGTGAGCCCAGGTTTGCAGAGGGCTTACTGCACACCAGACCCTGAGCCAGGGCCTCAGGTAGAGCACGTATTTGAGATGCTGCCTTGCTTTTCCCTTTGAAGACTGTCTTTGCTTTTAAATATTCTTTTTGTTTTAATGAGATGTTATAATTAGGCAAATTATGACCCTTTACTAGAACAAAAGAATAATAAACAGGTCATTGCTGATCTCTGCACATAATAAAGACCCCCAAACAGGACCGATGCAATATGTTAATCAGTAAACTTGAATTTTTACCAGAATTTAATAATAATTATTACCAGAAAATAATTGCTGACTTTTTTAGTATGTGCTAGATAGTCTTCTAATGCTTTATTTATATTGTTCATTTTCTCCTCTAAACACTATTATCATAATTTTGAAAATAAAGAAATGTAAGTACAATTATGGTTTATAGAGCTTACATTTAATAAGTGGGTTGGATTTGAATCCAGACCTTCTGTCACTAAAAACACACTCTTAACCACTATACCATCTGATGAAAAATCCTGAAGACAAGTATTCCAAGAATATAAGTCTGCAAACAGTGCAATTCCACCAAGCATTCTGTGACTCCTAAAAAGTACTTCTAAAAATGCTTGTAAAATGAGTCTTCAATTCAGAATCAGCTATATTTTTGCTTTTCTGCCTAATGCTTGAATTATAAAACAAGCCAACAGCATTATCTTGCATACTTTAACAAGCACAAAGAATCATCATCATAATAATACTGTATTTTTGCATACTTTTACCATCTTCAAAGCATTTTTATCTTAAATTAGACTATTATTATTAATGTATGCTTTTACATATATTATCTTGCTCTTAGAAAAAAATAAAATAAAAACAAAAGCACACTACTTCAAACCATACTGACTTTACTGAATAAATTTTAACATTCAATATTTCTAGAATTATTAAAAATAGACTAGAGGCACGGTGCACAAAAATATGTGCACTTAGGGGGTGTCCTTAAGAGTGGTCTGTGCCCTCTCACAGTCTGGGACCCCTCAGGGGATGCCCACCTGCTGGCATAGGCCCACTCCCCAGGGGATCAGGCCTAAGCTGGCAGTCAGACATCCCTCTGGCAGCCCCGGGAGCCCTCAGGGAATGTCCACTTGCCAGCAAGGAGCAGGCCTAAGCTGCAGTCAGACATCCTTAGCACTGCTGAGGAGGCGGGAGAGTCTCCTTTCACCACCATGGTGATGGCAACTGTTAACCTGGCTTGTGGCTGAGCAGAGCTTCCCCTGTGGGAGCACACTGACCACCAGGGGGCAGATCCTGCATTGAGTGTCTACTACCTAGTGGTCAGTGTGTGTCATAGTGACCAGTCATTCCCAGTTGTTCTGCTGTAAGGGTCAATTTGTATATCACCCTTTTATTATATAGGATAGAGTCCTGGTGCAGAGGTGGGGGCCAGCTGGTTTGCCCTGAAGGGTGTCCCGGATCAAGGTGGGGGTCCCGCTAAGGTGCCTGGCCAGCCTGGATAAGGGGCTGAGGGCCGTTTTCAGGCTGGCCACAGCCCCTTCAGGGTGGGGGGATCCCTACTGGGGTGCCTGACCAGCCTGGGTGAGGGGCTGATGGTCATTTTCAGGCTGGCCAGGGCTGTGGGCTGGAAGCAGGTATCTGGGATTTATTTATCTTCTATAATTGAAACTTTGTAGCTTTGAGCAGAGCCCAGGTCCTGGGTTGCCCCTGGCAACCTAGGTTCCCTGCCCCTCCTTGAGCGGAGGCCAGGGCAATTGGAAGCAGGTATCTGGGATTTATTTATCATCTATAATTGAAACTTTGTAGCCTTGAGCAGAGCTCAGGGCCGGCCATAGCAGGCTGGAAGCTTGGCTTCTTCCATCGCTGGAGTCAACCCAAGCCTCCCATTCACTCCAGCTCCATGGCCACCACCCTCTTAGTTGGGTTAATTTGCATATTTGCTCCTGATTTGCTTGTGAGCGTGTGTTGTGGTCATGGCTTATGGGTATAGCAGGTGTATGGTCAATTTGCATGTTTCTCTTTTATTAGTGTAGACTACAGGCCCAGTGCACAAAATTTGTGCACAGGGAGCAGAGGTAGGGGGGTCCCTCAGCCCGACCTACATCCTCTCCAATTCAGGAGCCCTCAGGGGATGTCCTACTGACAGATTAGGCACACTCCCCATGGTTCTCTGCTCTCTGCAGAGCTTGCCTACTCAACATCATGGCAATGGGCAAGCAGGACCTGTCAGGTGCTGCCTGCAGGCTGCACTTGCCTGCTCGGGGGTCCCCACAGAGACCCACCAGCAGGCCCTGCTGGGTGTTTGCCTGCTCCAGGCCACCACAACAATGCCTGTTGGGCTCACATTGCCAGGGTGACGTCACCAGCATCCTGCCCCAGCTGCTATGGACACCACCATCTTTATTTCAGAGTGATGGTCCATTTGCACATTATTCTTTTATTAGATAGGATAATAGAAATAAGTAAAATGTGCATTTCAACCCAAATACAATATTCACAATAAATAAATACTACACTTAATTTGTGAATAAAAGACATTTTCTTTTCAGCATTCAAAGAATAACTATTTATAACTTTAGCATAATACTTGGCCAACATCTATGTCAATAAAAGCCTAAAAGACCATTCTGGTGGACGATTAGGACAACCAGTCGCTATGATGAACACTGACCACCATGGGGCAGGCACTCAATGCAGGAGCTGCCCCCTGCTGGCCAGGGTGCTCCCACAAGGGTAAGGTTACTCAACCAGAACTGGGTTCATGGCTGGTGAGTGCAGCAGCAGTGGTGGGAGCCTCTCCCACCTCCACAGCAGCACTATGGAGCAGCAAGCAGGTGGGTGGTAAGGAGCAAGGGCTCCTGGACTGCGAGAGGGATGTCTGACTGCTGGCTTAGGCCCAAGCCCCATGGGGAGTGGGCCTGAGCTGGCAGGCAGACATCTTCTGAGGGGTCTCAGACTGTAAGAGGATGGAGGTCAGGCTGAGGGATCTCCCACTAGGACTACAAGAATTTCATATACCAGGCCTCTAGTGAGACACAAATGTATCAGTGGATAAAAAAGAAACCCCAAGAAGAAATGGAAAATTATCAAAGAGCTCATCTTTAATGAAAACTAGGAGAAAATTAACAGTGGTAAATATTTTATTCATTGAGAAAAATGAAATAAAAGATTACATTGTGAATTCTTGGAAAATGAAGTAAAAACCCCCATGGCAACTTTACCTATGCATTAATATAAGACTTTTATATCCAATATAGTACAGAAGGTAATTATTAGATGAAATGGATGTCTCAGAAAATAAACATTTTATAAAATTATTTTTAAATCCTTTAATGTTGTTTATTATTTGAAGACATACTGCATTAAGCCCCTTTCCAAAGTAAATTATCCATCCTATTAATTTTGTTTCTTCATTGTTGCTCATTTGTGTGCCAAATCAGATTTCCTCTGTTTAAAGCAGAGAGTACAACACTTGGATCTGGTTACGGAAAATGTCTGCTTATTGCTGCTTGAAATTTAAAGACAAGACTGTGGCAAGACCCTGCAGTATACACAGGCTTTAGACTATTTTTAAGAAATGAAAGGACAGAGGAATAAGAAACATCTTAATCATTCACTGGAAAGAGATTATGAGATTATGTTCTTGAATCTTTTTTTTTCTGGGTAATTCCATGTGTTAAAATATGAATTCTTGGTATTTTTCTCTCCATCATAGAAAAAGTAGCTTCATATCTCCAGACAGCCATGTTATCCACATGAATCAGAGGTCACAGGCAGGGGAAGCAACATGGGGATATCTTTTTCCATGTAAATCCATCACTTTTCCTGGAACCGCAAGTCTGAACACATGACTTACTGAGAACTGGTCATTGTGTAATCTTCATATACATAAATATTTTCACAAAGGAAAAAACGATGCTTCCTAGTGTTTGGCATTTCAAAATTAAGATGCAATGAAGTTCAGAGTAGGAGGTACCTAAAAAAGATGTACATTTTCAAAAGAAATTAAGCCCCGGCTGCTGTGGCTCAGTTGGTTGGGGGGGGGGGGGCATCCTCCTGTCCACCAAAAGGTTGCTCATTTGATTCCTGCTCAGGGCACATATCCAGGATGCCAATTTGATTCCTGTTTTGGGCATATGTGGGAGGCAACTGATTGATATTTCTCAATCAATCTCTCTCTCTCTCTCTCTCTCTCTCTCTCTCTCTCTCTCTCTCCCCCCCTCCCTCCCTCCTTCCCTCTCCCTTCTTCTCTCTAAAATGAATAAAAATCATGTCCTTAGGTGAAGACTGAAAAAATAAATTTAAAAAAGATGCACACTCTAATTTCTTGAGTAACTACAAAGCAAAAATACACAAGAGAGGGAAGTCATGACCTTTGAGTACTCTGGCCATCACCCCCTACACATATATCAAATCAGCTAGTCCCCTAACAAGAATTCACACCTCAGCAAATGGCATAATCTTTCCAACTGATCATGCCTTAAATCCAGGAATCATCCTGGACTCTTCACCCCAACATCAACACAACAACTACCAGCAGTTCAACTTCTCTAATATATTTTTAATCCTCCTGTTTCTCTGTTGCTAATGTTAAAACTCCACCTCAAACTATCAACATCTCTCATTTCTTTCCTCCACTTTTATTCTTATTGCTAGAATGGTCTTTTTAAAATCTTAAATGAGAACTTGCTAATTCCTCTGCTTAAAAACCTCTAATGGCTGCCCATTGCAATTATAATAAGCAAATGGTTTTCTGTGGCACACAGGCCTCACCTAACATTGAAACCTCATCAAGTACCACTCCCTTTATTCTGTAACTAACAAATGAGCATTGCTGTGAAATTTATGGAACCTAGGGGTGAAATAATAAAGAGCCTTCACACAATGTGTTATAGGATGAAAACTTGTTATATCATTAGTAGATATGTTCCTGGTAATTTTAACAACAATTAAAAATAATTCACCTGTCTACCATGAGGTAAAACATCTCCTTGTTCCTTTATTCATCTTCTGCTTCTGTTCTTTATTCTCTTTTTTCCCCATAATCTTTAACTGTGATCTCTTGGTATTCCTTAGGGTTGTTTTCAATGCAGAGACAAAACTATGATATGGATTTATTGATTTACTGTCCTCACAAATAGGTACCATTAATAAAGTAGCGCTAGGATCATTTTAGCCTAATTGTTGTATAGAGTTGATCACAATGGAAGAATATTTTATTTGAGTTCAAAAATCTATTATGTATCATTAGCAGAAACACAAACATTAAGTTAAGGAATTCTGGAAACCTGTCTTTGTCTACAAGACATGGTGAGAAAGAGATGAAATAAAAATTAGGAGGCTGCAGACTAACTATGTTATTTTCATAAGAGCAATGTGAGCACTGAATATAATTAGAATTGAGACAGAAATGCCTCCTCGTGCCCTCTCCTCATTACACTGGCCCTTGGCCACCTCTTTGGGCTAATGCAGGTCCAACTCTTATTCAAGACCAGTAGGACTGGTTGTGTTTATAATTTGCGCTTTTTGGATTTTAGAAAGGTAATCTAGTGCATCTATCACAAGCTATATAACACTCCCAGTAGCATCTTGGCAATATCCTGCAATCAAGCACATTTATATTTAGTAGCTAAACATATGAATATTAACATCAAGTATGATAAAAATAAATAGTTTCACATTAGTGAAGTTATAAAAATACTTTGTTTCTTTGAACTTTTTGGTCTCTGAAAAACCACATTCCATAATTGCAGATAAAGGATTTTGAATCTTTAATCGTACAATGAGGAGATATATACGCCAATGAAATAAATTTCCATTAGCTGCACTTTGGAAGAGAGATGGGGATAGATTTGGAGAGAGCGATAGACAGAGGACAAAGGTCAAGTCATGGGAGATGAAGTTGGGGTAGCATTACTCTAAGCCACAATACTTCTTAGGTGCCTCAGAGCTTGTTTCTCTCCAGTTGGCAACAGGAGACAATAAAAATAAATACCAATTTATGAATTCTTGCTACTTTAGCGGCCCTATTGGGATCCATCTCCATACACCAGGAACCTTGGGCTGGGAAATGGATATAGAGCCCCTGTTGATTCTGCTTCTGCCTGGGTTCTCTCCTAGGCATTCTGCAGTGAAACACGCTGGGCAAGCAGAGGAGGGTATCAATACAGATCAAATCTGATTTACCAAAAGATGCTGTAAGTCAGAAGACAGTATTAAAATATGCTATCTCAAAACGGAACACTGGCTTGATGTGGAGTGAGAGACTACAGGCGGCTTGATTTCTGTGAATGTGTGCACTTATCTATTTCTCCTCACAGTAGACATATATTACTTTTATAACAGATACTTGTTTTGTTTTTATGTGTGTTTTTAAGTCAGTAGCCTAGCACTTGAAAAATAAAATAAATAACATCAGGAAATTCAGCTATTCTAATTAACAAATTAAAACAACAGAAAGTTAAAGAAAGCAAAAATCAATAGCCAAATGACAAATTAAAGTGTGTGTTTCTTTTAAATTTTTAAATCTTATGACTCAAGGTAACTTTAAACTTAATTACAATTATTACCGATACAGAATACACCTACAGTTATATTCTCTGACATAAAACAATAATAATCTATTGGCAATTATGACACTCTAATATTGGTCTAAGCATAGAATCACAGCAACTTCTGTTCTGTTTTTCAGGCCCAGGTTTTTAACTTCATAATGTAAAATAGCATATATATATATATATATATATATATATATATATATATATATATAGTAATTTCAGTGTAACTAATTAATTTAATTTGTGGTGACAACATAGTTGATGTTTATTGTCTGCTCACAAAGTGCTTGACATTATTGTAAACATGATACATGCATTTTCTTAAACAATTTCCCCAAAAGTCCCATGAGAAATATGGAATTATCATTTGAATTTTGGACATGAGAAGGCTGAGGTTTGGAAGTTAGGTCACTCAGATAATAATGGCTGAGTTCAGACTCAACAATATTTTTTTTCTTACTTCAAAGTTCATTTTTCTAACTACTGTGATACATTTTTACTTATATGGACATAGAAAATATGATCATTAAATTCACTTGTTTAAATTTAGTAAGCATCTCAGTATTATTCTGGCTATATTTCAAACAGTAACAAGTATTCTATCTATTTTATAACTCTAAAATTACTTTCTTAAGGGATAACCCTGTGAGTTGATAAGGGACCTTATCAACTCCATAAGTAAACAACAGTAAATAAAATGTTCATTCTAGAATTCTTAGGTAATATGACCAGAAAATACACACACACACACACAAATAAATATAAAATTTCAAATAGGAGTACTCTATATTGCCTATAGGTATTGTTCCCCTATTTGCTTTTCTTTAAAAGCTTGACAAACTTTTTTTGTTGAAAAAAAATGTATTTCAAAGATATTTAGAAGTAATTCTTACAAAACTGATTACATTAAGGTTATTGAATAAAAATTCAGTTGAGAATTCTTTAGAAAGAAAATTTATAATTGACAAATCTGTAGAAGAATCAGACACCATTAAACTTAAAGCAACTAAGTACATTCCTAAGTAAATAATTACTGGAAACAAATTAAATTATCAAAGGCTTCAGAATATAGTATAAACCCTAGGGGAGTTAGTGTCAGAAAACCTAATTTATAATCTGTGCCCCCTCAGATTGTAAGTGTGTGCACTCATCTATTTCTCCTCACACTAGACATAATTATGTTCATAACAGAGATCTGTTTTGTTTTTATGTGTGATTTTAAGTCAGTTACAAGTTGATTTTTATCCCCCATAAAAGATGTGAAAGTCCTGTGAAGATTATTTGGAAATAGTGTCTTTACGGATGATCAAGTTAAGACGAGGCCATTACCGTGGTCCTAAACCAAAATGGCTGGTGTCTTATAAATAGGGAACCTTTGGACACAGACCCTCATGCACAGAGATGAGTGAAGCTACAGGAAGAATGCCATCTTACCAGCCAAAGGAACTCCTGAGGCTGCTAGAAGCTTAGGAAATAGTTCTTAAACGGATTCCTCCTCGGCCCTCAGAAGCAACCGGCTCTGCCAACACCCTGAGTTTGTAAGTCTGGCCTCCAGAACTGTGAGACGATAGATTTGTGTTGTTTAAACCACCCAGTTTGTGGTACTTTGTTACAGCAGGCCCAGGAAACTAACATACTCCCTAACCAGCTATTTGTAATGAGTCTAACGTGTAGTCTTCAATCTTTCTACCAGGAATTGAAGAGAATAACATGTGTCATAACTGCCTCCGTGGATTTTGTGCAAAGCAGAGGTACAAGTGCAAACTGTATAGCATTATCCAGGCAGAAGCATGATGAAGGCATGTTTAGACAGAGGTTAAGTGGAATGCCCAGTGGCGGGTTATTTTTAAATGATACCAGCATTTTCAGGTAGTTAGAGACACTGATTTTCTTGCCCTCTTGTGTGTCTTCTCTTACTCATGTGAATGTGAGGCATAAAGGCAACTTCTTCCTTGAAGATAGGAGAGAGAGAGAATTTGGAATATGACCAAAATTGCCATTTACTGAAACCCCCGATGTTCCCAGAAGAAAGAACCTAGCTCTGTTCCCTACAATTCAAAGTTTAAAAGATCTGTTAGGATGGCTCAGGATGACCTCCACCAAAACATTGTGACAGGAGAGAGCTACAAGGAGCTGAAGTAAAATGGCCTTGAGGAAAGGGAGCACACTAACTAGAGGTTTGCATTTGGACATCGATGTTTTTGAGAGAAGATTATGCAAGAAGCACTCCAAACTCGCATTCTGACTCAAGGCCACCCTGCTTTGGGGAACAATGACCGGGCCTGCAAACGGGAACCAAAGAGGTTGTGACCATGGCACCCAACATCAGGTGTCCCTGATGATCTGGTGACAGACTTATTCCCACAAACGCAACTGGGAAACACGGAACAAACATTAGTGGCAGAGCTTTGCAAGGTGAGCCTGCCATAGCAAGACTACGTGTAGCCACCAGAAGTTAACAACGAGAATGAAGGGCTCAATTTGAATGCCTTCTCTGTCTGCATTTGGAAGGTAGAATGACTCCCCTTTGAATTTAGCAAGCTTTAAGTTTCCTGAATAATTAAGCAGGAATGGAAACTCCTAGGGAAGAGAAACTAGTTTGATATACTGGTATGTAATTTCTTGAGCTATTAATCTGACAAAGAAAATAAATGTGACTTCTTTCAGCCCAAACTCAAAACATGGTAGGCACTACATACAATACCCAAGTCAGAGAAAGTGAAGCATGGATTAATATCCAAGTGGTCAATGAAGGTGCATGAGATACCAGGAAAGTGAGCCTGGGAAGGGGTCAGAGAAAGGTTGATTTCGACTGCCTTCCAATTGTGTCAGGGGTGCTGTGGTTGGATCTTGAGGACATCAAGGGCTTAGAAGCACTGAGGTCATTTAAATATGAAGACCCAGAATTTGGTCCTAATTCTGGTAGCTGTTTAAGTCACCTAGGGTCCACATGGTACAATTTCTTTTGTAAAATATTGATGATAATAGTATCCTTTCATGAGATTGCAAGCATCACAAGAAACAATGCACATAAAAGTACTCTGCCAACTAAAAAATGTCCTGCTAACAGTATACACTATCCATTGTTATACTAAAATAAGAAAATGATCCTGTAAACCCTCATAGTGAATTACTAATTACCCATTTTTCTCACCAGTCATCCTGCCTTTATAATTAGCAATTTAAACAACTTTAGAAGGATCCAAAAACATGAGATTCCAAGTATTGAACCATGCCAACATTATGAAATTGCATTCTATATACATGAGCATACATTGGTTTTCCATAGCTAAAACCAACCTCTCTCAGAGAGATATGAAGAATGCAAAAATAATCTCTGCAAGTAACCAAGCTTGTTCCATGCTATTGTGCAGAATGGGATTAAAGAAAGGGAAAAAAGGATCATTTTCTCCAACCTCTTTGATGTAATTGGTACCATTATCCACAATTATCCAATCTGCAAATAGTGTATTTCCCCTCTACTGCCTCACTCTTCCGTGCACTGCAAACTTTTAAGATGTAAAAAACTCTTTATGCCTGAGAAAGTTATAAATCAGAGAGTAGAAAGCATCAAAATAAGTGAAAAATAAAATGAAATTTAGCAGTTTCTTAAAAAGCAAGACTGCATGATGCCAACTAAATCAGGAACAAATTACTTAATAATGTATTATGTCTTCTGCTCTTCTTCAGAGGAATGAAACTTTTCTAGGTAATCTCAAAATACAATAAGAAAAGCCATTGTCCTTAAAATTAGATGCTTTAACCCCAGTTATGGTATGTGGAAAATAAGAAATAATATCAATACAAGAATAAACTGTTTTGCATACTCACAACTGTAAACTTACTTTTGCCCCACCCTCCATGTTGCCTCCCACCCTGTAATTAGATAATGTTGGTATGTCTTTGGTACTGAAGAATTAAGGCTCATTTTTTACTCACACTTTTCCATTAGATAAGTGGGGCACAGAATCATTTATAACATGGGGATGCATACATAAAGATATCTAAGAACCTTGACCACTTTCATAGACCCCTTATTAATTAAATTAATTTAGCAAGTGAGGGAAGAAGTCTTGACAAACTAATTTATTTTACTTCTCAATTTTTAATGAATAATTAGGATGGTAGAGGGTAACACTATAAATTATTGAAAAGTATTCAGGAGGAGCTAATCTTGCAGGATAAATGATAATTTTCATTTCAGATATCTAAAGTTTTAGGTGGAATCTTAGTTACAAAGCACATTTACAAACAGCAATTGGCCTATGGGTGGCAATACAATGTCAGTGTGACAAACAGAATCAACTTAACTTGCCAAACTTTTACGAACAACATTCTATGTGCCGTGCATTCTGCTGGTTCCTAGGGAAATAGGAGTGGACAAGACACAATCCATGTTCTCAAGCTGCTCTGATGGCATAGAAGACACAGGTGTGTAAATTAATAGATTAAGTATGGTGTGAGAAGTTTAACCACAGCACAGAGGTAGCCCAGAAGAGGAAATGATGAATTATTTAAGAGGGAGGTGTTAGAAAATTATCGTTGGGTGAGGAATATAAATGTCAGTTTTAAGTTTACTTTAATTTATATAGGCGAGAAATTAGTTGGCTAATGAATCAATCAAAATGATTGGGGAAAGCAACATGGCTCAGATACTAGAAGAGGTTTAAGGAATCTAAGTAAAAAGTGATTGCCAGGACTCAATTATGAATTTCATGACCCAAGACACTTTTGCTCCATTAAAAAAAATTAAAAATCATTTATACTACTATTTTGGTATAAAGATTATGTATTAACATCATATATTAAACATTTTATTTAACCAAAAGTTCATTTTTACCATCTGATTTTAAAAGAAATTAAAACATTTTTTGTGGGCTCCTATAAAACATTGTGGGTTCTCCACACTGCGCCTACTGTTAGCCCTGGTGATTGACTTTTATGAGCCGAACACTCTGTCAGTATTTCACACATATTTCACTCTCTTACAGCTCTGTGTTTACAGATGAAGAGGCAGGGTTAAGGGCGGTAAACAACTTTCTCAAGGTCACACAGTTAACAAGACAGAATGCTCGACTTAAAGCATTTGGATTAGATCCAAAGTCTGAACACTTTCTCCTGCCATGTCAATTTTTCCTATAATACTCAGTACCAGTCCACAATCAATTTGTCTTCAGAAAATGAGAATGTGTGAAAGGAAAGGCCATGCATCTGGACCACACAAGCTTTAGAAATAGAGTGGTCTGTGATGAAGGAAGCCATGTTAATGCAAATGCAATAACAAAATGAAGCCTCGTCTGAGGCAGATGGAGGCAATGGACTGATGAATAGGAGTCTGGCTCTGAAGCCTGAGTGCTTGGGTTCAAGTCCCAGATTGACACATGCCATTTAGTTTCTCTGAGCCTCGGTCTCCTCATCTATAAAATGAAAATACCACAATGCCATTATGATCATTTAAAAGTTAAATTATTTAACACTTAAGTGGTACTTAAAATCATGCCTGGATCAGAGTCAAAACCTAATAAAAGCTAATTAATTGGATAAATTTTTGAATTTAGAACATCTTATAATGTACAATCGCAAAAATTAAAGTACTAGCTATATATTTTCTTTTTGAAGTTCTCTCAATATAAGAATATATCTTTATGTTTGTATAGTCTCCTATACAGATTTTTGACCAAAACTATACCCTTAATATAATCCCAAAACCTAGGCAATGGGCATGGAACTAGCACTATTTTTCATATCGTACATCTGAGAAAATTGAGCTAATGAAAGATTAAGTGACTTGATTGAGATCTGGGAGTTTAGGCGGTATATGCTATGGCCTTGCCACATTTTGAAAACTAATCATTTCTTTCTAAACATGTTAATTTCTTATCATGTCAGCACTATCTCCAGACAGTGTGGTAGACTCAATAGCTGAGTTTCTCCTATTCTCCAGGCTCTTAATTCCCAAGACTGCTGCAAATGCCAATCTCCCCATACTTTCAACACCTTAATTCAATGGGCAGCCCTACTCCTACTGTAGTGATAGCCATCTCTGTCATTGGTACTCCCTTCTCCCTCATGACATGGACTCCAACTCAGCTCATTCTGAAACACTCTTCTGCCCTGCTCCCCACATGGGGCCCATGCCAAGCCTTGTTTCCTCAACCACAATGTCTCTTGCATCAGTTCCCATTACTTTCTATTACTGTTGCCATGGCCTTTAGGACTTTATTAAATCTGCCCCTATTAGAATTCAAGACACATAGTACATGGCTCTGGACACATAGTACATGGCTCTGCTTCTGGTCTCTCCACCTTCTAACCCCTGCTATGCACTGTCGCTGAAAGAGTCTTCTTACAGCTGAAAGACCAGCCAGCTCAATATAGCGTTTTGGTCTACAGTCTCGTACAAACCTACTTCTCCAGCCTTATCATCCTCTTATGCAGCTCACATCAAATCAAACAGGAATATTGCAGAATATTCCCCATTTGTGACTTTCCTCCTGCTAGTTCAGAATCTAGATACCCGACTACATTTAGGTTTGTCAGAATTCTACTCACCCTCCACAGTTGCAGTAAAGTCCACCATCTTCCAATAATCCTTCTCCTATCTCTCACCAGCTCCCTTCCCATCTTCTGCGATCCCTATCTTCAGTGCTTTAGTAGTTATATTTATCATGCATTTTAATAGGGCTCAACCTAAGTGTCATCTCTTCTAGAAGCCTTTGCCATCCCAGCTTCCACCCCCTCCTATCCTTTCTTCTGCTTTCTCGAGTTCTTTTTTCCATACCTTTATTATTGTACTTACTCTGCAGTTTAATAACTATTTGCAAATGCCTGTACCCTGCCAGATGGTAAATTCCTCATCCTGACATACCCAGAACACTTCTGTGGATTTATTATTTTAATCATAAATTAATACACCAATATGTATTCTTTTTATCATATGCATAAATCAATATAGCTATCTCCAATTATATCTATATCTTGTGTTAAACTTTTAAACATACACATACAAAGCCAACAATCTTATATAATTGATATAAGTATACTACAAATATTACTAAAATGTGTTTAGAGTATAACCTTTCATCTATCAAACTAATGATTTATATGCTTTAAATCTACACCATGGAGAATATGTATAACGTTAAATTGGAGGGCAGTAGAAAGTCTGAAATCTTCCATTAAAGGCATTTCCTCAGCTTCAAACTGCTTTCCCTACATTTCCTCATATGCTCTAAGGCTATGAATACAGCTTCGCAGTAAATAAATTCTACCATTTTTATAGTAGATATCCCTAGTGAAAATCACTTAATCAACATGTATATCAATTAATATAGTTATTCCAGAAAATGTTGGGTAAACCAACATGAAAAGTCAAGGATTCAAAATGTTAACAAAATATATTTAAGCACTGGACATAAAGATTCATATCAGCATCTTAAGATTATATTCTGTACTACTACTACTACCATTTTTTAAAGTCATAGACCACAGGTAATAAAACGCCTGATAGTTCAACCCTATTTAAATAATAGCAGAAATGTTAGAATATTCACATAAAGATCAATTTGATATCTTCTAAAGATAAATATTTCTGGAAAAAATGGATACTGTGAATATAAAAATATATTAAGAAAAGAAGATGGCTTTTGTTTTACATTTTAAACTAGAAGTAATAAAAGAAGTATGAGGGAAATTTATTCATAGCTTAGGCAAAATGGTCTTAAACAAAAATAATTTTTATTGTGATCATGAGGTTTGAGTGAGTCTGCAGATAAACATGCTGTTTGCAACAATGCTTGTGCAAGTGTCCATATGTTTAATTATAATGTTCAACTTTTAAGCGCTAATTAAAAATTAACTTTCAACCCCATTCCTTTCAGCTTACTGGAGGCTGAACGCAAGCAAAGAAAGGTAGAGAAGCTCAGATTTGTTTATGTTGGAAAACTATGATAAGAATAATACATTTTTAATTGCTCATATTTGGACACAGAGTACAGCAAAATAACTGAATATAACAAAAGCTTTATAACACTGAAGTATAAAATTTAAAAATACAAATTTTTCCATGTAGGTCCATGAATATTATAGAATTGAGTATTAAAACCAGCTTCTCTATTACTTAATAGAATTGCAAAATCTAAAATATAGAAATTGGGAATAATATTTGGAGACTTAATAAAAAGTAGGAAAATAAAAGAGAAACCACTGGATGTTGCCACATGCAGGGTAAAAAGCAACAATTGAGCTAATTATAGCCTTTCCCCCTAAATGTGATTATCCCTAAGGCTAGTGAATAATGAAGCAGATTTCATTTCAGCCAACTTGCCTTCTCTATTTGCCTTGAAACAAGATCGTTGGGTAAGCCAGTTCCTTAGTGTTAGAAGCTTAATTTTCAAAGCAATCTCTCAAAATGATTCCAGATTTAAAGATGACAAAGTTTCTTGATATTTTCACATGTTTTCTGAGAGCTAAATAAACACTTCCAAGTCAACTCACTCTTTGGGCACTTTTCTTTCTATATTTCTTCAAAAACATGATTGTATTTGAAAATGAAAAGATTAAGAAATGCTTTTGTGAAGAAATTGAACGCCAAGAACAACAAACTGCCTTCATTCCCACATAAGACTTATTTGGTTTCAGTCAAATGTTTACACAGTAATTTATTTACACAGTAATGGAAATATATCCACTGTATATAAGCAATAATGATGCAGTTTCATAAAAAATTCATCATTTACTTCTCTGAGAGGGAATAAGATTGTAAAAATTGTTCTTTAAACTTAATGCTTTTGCAAACTATATTTCTAAGACCAAAGAGACATTGTGAAAAGATGAGACTTACTATAAATTTTCAGTAAGCAATATTTAAAACCATGACTCTGAATACCAAATTTCAAATCACAATAATTTTACATTATGGAAAAAAATTCTGCATGTGAGATGGTCAAATGATAACAGGTCGCACATGTGTAGGGCTTTATAGATCACAAATCACATTTACCAACCCATCTCATTTGATTCGCCAAATAATCCAATGAGGTAGGTATTATTAACTCCAGGCTATAGATACGCAAACTGAATCTTAGAGAAGTTGGACAATTTGTTTAAAGTCACAAGCTTAACAAGTATAAAATCAAAGGAATCAAAACTGTCTCTTCAGATTTCAATTTCTTTATACTCTGCTATCTCTAAAGGTATAAGCAACCAAAATGGGCACATAGTCATAATAATTTGGTGATTTTTATTGGTGAAATAGGATAGGTAGAAGTACTAAAAGAAAACCAAAGGTACTGAAAGAAAAACTCCAATGTTGACAGACTATAATCATACATTTTGTATGTTAATTAATTGACAAGAAGAGGAAAAAAAGTCATTTAAGAAAATCAGTTCTCAGTAGTGTTTTGGTTAAATCATAGGTGCTCATTCTTTCTGTGAGAGTGAGCGTTTTGCCACTTTATGGGAGAAGGAAAGGTATAAATAACCATCACAAGTGGGAGAATTCACATTTATGTACTTAATAGTAAAATTTCCCATTAGAATTTTAAAAAAAAAATGTTTTTATTAATTTTTTAGAAAGAGAGGAAGGGAGAGAGAGAAACATCCATGAGAAAGAAACATTGATTTGCTGCCTCCTACATGCCCTCTACTGGGGAATGAGATTGTATCCCAGGTATGTGCCTTGACCAGGAATCAAAACAGTGACCTCTTGGTGCATAGGTTGACACTCAACCACTAAGCTACACCTGCCAGGGTTTTTAGAGTTTGTTTGTTTTTTTCATCATGAATGGCTTCACTATGAGATTTTTTCTGTAGTTATATTTAGTTGTTTAGAAAAGGCAAACTAGGTTCAACTAAGACAGGGTTTGTTAAGAGGATACAAAAGGGAAACAGAGTTCAGGCTATTTGTATAGGAGTTAAAATAACAAACCATGGAGTCTAAGTTAGACCAGAGGAGAAATGAAGACAGGAGAGGATGATGGATAGTGAGAAGGTAGCGGGGTCAATGGATTAGTCATCTCAATAAGGTCAAATAATTATAATGGAGCTACAAGAGCAAATAAGTCATGGTGTATTAGAAAATGAGATTTCATGAGTGATATAATTTCTAGTGATACAGGGCCCCAGGTGTGATGGAGACAAAAGGTAAACATTTGTAAGGAAGGCAAGAAATTGAGAAGGTAAGACTTCTCAAATGGGATTCCAAGGGCCAACTGCATGAAGCTAACATGACTTAGGATGGTATAGAGAAAGAAAGTGATTCAAGAGCTAGATCCTTCAATGAACAAAGTAAGCTAAATAGAAGATTGATAATAACAATAAGTGAGAGAAGATTACCAATTTTACAGTAAAAAAAAAAAAGCAAGTACAGATCATGATTCAAATTTCAATCCTCTACTTGTGATCAGAAATGTATGTAAACCCCAGAAGAATGAGATAGATGAGTGAATGAGTGACATTAAAGAAAATTCCCTTCTAATTCCAATCATTTTCATCTTCAAAAAGTGAAAGCAAGATGGGAACAATACTCTGTTTATCACCTTCATTTAACATATGGCTAGGGCAAATCAGTTCCTATATATTTAATACAGATAAAAACTTCTTTTTAATATGCTAGAGGCCCAGTGCACAAAAATTTGTGCACTCAGGGGGGTGGGGAAGGGGAAGGGTCCCTCAGTCCAGCCTGTGCCCTCTCACAGTCTGGGACCCCTCAGGGAATGTCTACCTGCTTAGGCTTAGGCTTAGGCTTTAGGCTCCTCAGGGGATTGGGCCTAAGCTGGCAGTCAGACATTCCTCTGGCAGCCCAGGAGCCCTCAGGGGATGTCCACTTGCCAGCAGGTAGCAGGCCTAAGCTGCAGTCGGAAATCCTTAGCACTGCTGAGGAGACAGAAGAGGTTCCCGCCACTATGGCTGCGCTGGCAGCCATCAGCCTGGCTTGTGGCTGAGCAGAGCACACCTTATGGGAGCGCACTGACCAACAGGGGGCAGCACCTGCATTGAGCGTCTGCCCCCTGGTGGTCAGTGTGTGTCATAGTGACTAGTCATTCCCAATGGTTCTGCTGTTAGGGTCAATTTACATATTACCCTTTTATTATGTAGGATAGAGGCCTGGTTTTCCCTGAAGGGTGTCCCAGATCAGGGTGGGGGTCCCGCTAAGGTGCCTGGCCAGCCTGGGTGAGGAACTGAGGTTCATTTTCAGGCTGCCCACAGCCTCTTCAGGATGGGGTGAGGGGCTAGTGGCTGTTTTCAGGTTGGCCAAGACCCCCAGCAACCCATGTTCCCAGTCCCTCTTTTTTTTCTTTTTTTTTTTTTTTCAGCATCTCTGTGAGCAGAGGCCAGGCCAGCTGGAAGCAGGTATCTGGGATTTATTCGTCTTCTACAATTGAAACTTTGTAGCCTTGAGCAGAACTCAGGGCCAACCAGGGCCAGTGGGAAGCTTGGCTTCCTCCATCGCTGGGGCAACCCAAGCCTCCTGCTCATTCCAGCTCCATGGCCACTGGCCACCATCTTGGTTGGGTTAATTTGCATAGTCACTCTGATTGGCAGGTGGGCATGGCTTGTCGGCATGGCAGAGGTACGGTCAATTTACATGTTTCTCTTTTATTAGATAGGATGGATGTATTTGGTTATGATAGAGGATCAAGTTTTGTATTAATTTTATCCTAAAGCAAAATTTTTCATATTTGAATAGACCCACAAATGCCTCATGACTGCAATTATCTTTTTTTTCTTTATAATCTCACTCAAATTACAGATAATTTATAAGACTGTACACAAATACTAGACAGGAGATGAGAAACTAGGGCAAAGAGGCCAAGGAAAAGTCAGCGAAAGGCCCCCTCAGTTTCTTGTCATTCCCTTAGACAAAGATATTTTCCATTCTCTGTACTCCTACTATCTTCATTTGCATGTTTTTAACAGCACTCATCACATCTCATTTATTATCTCTTTAAGATTCTCACTTAGTCTCTGAGATCCTCTTTTCTAGACCTATCTCCTAGGCTCATTCTTGGAGCTAAAAGATGCTTATCAAAACTGTTCTTAGATGAAAAAAAGCATTGGATTGAATTAAAAATCATCTAACAGTCATCAATCAAACCTTATTTTTGGAAATCAATAACTATATCCATGATGTCTTATTAAGTATAAAGTAGCAGTTTCTCTCCCACACCACTTCCCCCCCGACCCCCCTGCCCAAGAAAAAAGAGAGAAGATTTCAACATAATCACATTTTGGGGAGAAATACTCTACATTTACATAAATTATAAAGGGATATGAATAAATGCTAATAGTGGTAGAAGGATATCTGGCATCTAATAAAATTGATACATCAATAAATGAATTAACAATGCAGTATTAATATAGCCTCCTTACCCATAGGCAATATATTTTTAAATATGTTTTTATTGATTTCAGACAGATAAAGGGAGATGGAAAAAGAGATAGAACTATGAATGATGAGAGAGAATTATTAATTGGCTGCCTCCTGCAAGCCCCCTACTGGGGATAGAACCCACAACCTGGGCTTGTGACTTGACCGTGACTTCCTGGTTCATTGGTTGATGTTCAACCACTAAGCCACACTGACAGGGCAATGGGTGGTATATTTCAAGACCACCAACAGATGCCTGAAATCCAGGATAGCACTGAACCGTGTACATACTATATTTTTCCTGTGCACAAATATCTATAATAAAGTTAAATTTGTAAATTAGGCACAGTAAGACATGAACAACAATAATCTATGTATATAAAAGCCTAAGCAACAATTACAACCAGGTGACCAGGTTGTAATTGAAAGCTGAAAATTATAACCGGCTGATAGCTATGCAGTGCACAGACCACCAGGGGACAGACGTTGAATGCAGGAGCTGCTCCCTGGTGGTCAGTGCATTCCCACAGCCAATCTCCTGTGGTACCTCCCCCTGGCCAGCCCCAATTGGGACTGAGCAAGACAGCCCTGATTGGCTGGGAGGTACCTCACCTGTGCACAAATTCATGCACCAGGCCTCTAGTTTCTAATAATAAAACAGAAAGATTCTAAACATTATGTGAATATGGTCTCCTCTCAAAACATTTTATTGTAGTGAACTCAGTTTTTCACTTAAAGTAGGCACTTTATGGCTTCTCTTTGGATCTCCAAATTGTCAGCATCACTACTCTTGCGCTGTGGGGCCATTATTAAGTAAAATAAGTATTACTTGAACACAAGTAGTATGATATCTCAACAATCAATCCGAAAACCCAGATAGCTGGTAACAGATAGGGAGTGCATACACTGTGGAAACATTGGACAAAGAGGTAATCCATGTCCTGGGCTGGATGGAGATTTCCCCACGTTACTCAACAGCAAGCAATTTAAAACTTATCATTTGTTTATTTATGGAATTCTCCATTTAATATTTTTGGAACTTGATTGACCATGGGACCTGAAACTGCAGAAACTAAAACTACAGATAAGGGGGGGACACTACTGTACATTGAATTGGAAATTGATTATAAATATATTCTATGACACAAATATGTCACATACTTTGCTTTTCTGCTGTACATCAATAAAAAGCAAATAAATATTAAGAACAACTTTTTCCCAAAGAGAATTTTATGGCCCTAGCTATTCTTAGCTTTTCCAAATCACTTTTGTTTTGCACTAGAAAGCTGTTAATTAAAGCAGCTAGAATGCAAAACTACTAAGTCAATTATATTCCCATTCCCTTTTCCTTTCCTCACCTCATCTTGTTTTATTTTTAATTCACACTGCATATAAATAGTAATTAAAGTACAAATCAGGATGTTACTTGCACATATACATTTCATTATCATACACTAGGGGTCCAGTGCATGAATTCATGCACCTTGAAAAGAACTGTGGGCCCCAAAGCTGCAGTGGGCACAGGGACGGGTCTCAGCCCATCCTCCGTGTCCCCACCTGGCCTCTCCTGCTACAGAACCCTGGTCCCCTGTCTGCCTACAGCCCCGCTCGTACCCACTGATATTGCAGAGCGATAGGGGCTGGTGCCAGTAGCGGGTGCAAGCAGGGTCAGTGTTGTCAGTGGGTGCAAGTGGCAGCTGCTACCCCAATTCCCCCTCAGTAGCAGGGGGAGGTGGAGAAGCCCTCGGGGTGATGGGAGCCAGTGCCAGACACTGGCAGCGGGTGTGAGGGGTGCTGGTGCCAGCAGCAGGTGCAAGTGCCAGGTGAGACCACAGTGTGCAGGAGCAAAAAATTATCAGTAACCACCAGAGGTTTACCCCGATGACAGTGACCAGTGCCCCACCCTGCCTTGATCTGGTGCCCCCTCTCACCTGCTCCACCATCTCACCACGGCCAACACCTGGCATGTTCCACGCATGTGCCCTGGTGGTCAGCGCATGTCATAGTGACCAGTTGTTTGGTTGTTCAGTTGTTTTGCCATTCAGTCTATTTTCATATTGGAGTTTTATATGTATATATAGATGTTCTGTACTCTTAAATACACCTGACTTTTACAAAAGATTTACCCAATATTTTTCTCAAAACAACAAGAAAACTTATAAAAATGTATGTCTATTATAATTAAAAATATTATACTTTGCCATAATTAATATACTGAGTAATATTGATTATTACAATCATCTACCATTCACTTAAAACTCAAACTATCCTAGTAATGTTTCAGGATCACACAAGGCCTAAATTTAAGGACTGACTTGCCATGACTCAATTTTCTACATATGAAACATATAGTTAAAGATAAAGACTACAAAAATAAAGGAACATTTTATTTTATATCGTTTACTAGAGGCCCGGTGCATGGATTCATGCACCAATGGGGTCCCTTGGCCTAGCCTGCGGGGATCAGGCCAAAACCAACTCTCCAACATCCCCAAAATATTCTGGATTGTGAGAGGGCACATGCCAGGCTGAGGGACCCCACCAGTGCATGATCAGGGCCAGGGAAGAACCTCAGGAAGGCTCCAGGGCATGTCCAGCCCATTTCGCCCAGTCTTGATTGGCTGGACCCCAGCAGCAAGCTAACCTACTGGTTGGAGCATCTGTTCCCTGGTGGTCAGTGTGCATCATAGCGACTGGTTGAATGGTTGAACAAATGGTTGGACACTTAGCATATTAGGCTTTTATTATATAGGATAGTAGAGAAAATATTGTGTGCCTTATAATTACTAAAATATATCTGCTGTATCTAGTGTTAGTAAATGATGCCCTTGCACATTAATAAAATCAAATTATCTAAAATATGGGGAAATAAAATACCCAGATATGTATAAGAATATGTATATCTTGCCCCAGCCAGGTGACTCGGTTAAAGTATCATCTCATATACCAAAAAGGTTGTGGATTCAATTCCCAATCAGGGCACATTCCTACGATGCAGGTTTGATCCCTAGTTGGGACATGGCTGATCAATGTTTCTCTCACATAGGTGTTTCTCTCTCTCCTATTCTCTCTCTCTAAAATCAATAAACATATCCTTGGGTGGGGATTTAAAAAAAGAATATGCATGCCTTATGGGTTACGATTTTTACTTCTTTTACATGCCAAGTGTCCTGAAGTTCCTAAAACATAACAATTAGAGTAAATCCTCACTTAACACCCACCAATATGTGTTGCAACCTTAAGTGAAGTGATATATAACAAAATCAATTTGATTATAAGCTAATTGATATAAATAAGAATTAAGTTCCTATGGCATCTCATCAATATTATCTAAACTAATAAAAGCGGAATAGTAAAATTAACCGTTGCTCCGGGACACCCAACAGCCAATCAGAGTGACTGTATGCAAATTAGCCCAGCCAACATGGTGGCTGCCACTCACAGACCTGAGTAAACATTTAGGCAGCGTCCGTTGCAGCAGGAGCGAAAGGGAAACTACCTGCGTGCTGGCTCCTTAGGCTTTTGCCTGAAGCAAAACACATTTGCAACAATTTGCAACATAATAAGCCGGGCCTGAGTCTAAGAGTAACAATTGTTTCATTATAGAAGCCCCGAGGTGTGGCAGAGGAGGCTTCCTTAGTAAAAGGCCTCGCCTTAAAGGAACAGCATCAATTATAGAAGATAAACAAACCCCAGCCCTTAAAGGAACAGCATCAATTATAGGAGATAAACCCCAAAAACTTGCGTCCAGCCAGCCTTGCTGGGACATTGGGTCAATGGGAGCTATGGGCAGCTTTAAAGCCCCTCACCCAGGCTGGT
>PVJC01005729.1:0-57823 GCA_004026665.1 Murina feae
GCTCCCCGATGCCCCTCCAAGGGCCTGGGAAGCCCACCAAGCAGGCCGCCGACCCACTGCCACCTCTTACCCGCTTCCCGGTGCCCCGCAAAGGGCCTGGGAAGCCCACCAAGCAGGCTGCCGACCCCCTGCCGCCTCTTACCCGCTTCGTGGTGCCCTCCAACCCTGCCGCCTCTTTCCCACTCACGGGTCCTGGGTCCTGCGCTGTCCCGCCCTGCAGCTGCTCTGTGCACTCGGGAGGTCCCTCAGCCCGGCCTGTGCCCTCTCGCAGTCTGGGACCCCTTGGGGGATGTCCACCTGCTGGCTGCCTGACCAGCCTGGGTGAGGGGCTTTCAGGCTGCCCACAGCTCCCATTGCCCAACGTCCCAGCAAGGCCAGCTGGACGCAGGTTTCCTATAATTGATGTTGTTCCTTTAAGGCGAGGCCTTTTACTAATGAAGCCTCCTCTCTGCCTCACCTCATGGCTTCTATAATGAAACAATTGTTACACTTAATTGTTGCAAATGTGCGTTTTGCTTCAGGCCAAAGGCTAAGGAGCCAGCGAGCAGGTAGTTTTGCTTTCGCTCCTGCTGCAACGGACGCTGCCTAAATGTTTACTCAGGTCCCTGAGTGGCGGCCGCCATGTTGGCTGGGCTAATTTGCATACAGCCATTCTGATTGGCTGAGGGCGTCCTGGAGAAATGGTTAATTTTACTATTCCGCTTTTATTAGTTTAGATGTTTTATAGGTTTAACTGCTATTATGAATAGATTTTTTTCTAGTCTTTCAAGCTATTGGTTTACTTCATGTTACTCTTTTTAAATTGAGATGTAATTGACATGTAACATTGTATTAGAGACTACATTTTTTTTTAAAGGAAAAATACAGTTGAAAGTATTCTCTCCAAACTCAGGGAGAAAGAGGAGAAAGGAGTCAAAGGGAGGAAAGTGGAGGAGAGAGGAAGGAAGAAAATAAAAGACTCAAAGAAAAAAAGAGGAGAAAAAGTTTGGGAAATAAAGAGAAGATAATGGAAGGTAAGCAAATGAGGACAGAAAGTAGCTGGAGGAATGGCTTAAATCTGCTTGTAGGCAGGAGACATTTGAAATGTCAGGAAACAGCAGGGTTGAAAGGCAGTTATAGAAAGATCACAAAATTGAGGTAGAGGCCATGTTTGGAGGCAGGCTCCAGGGCCTTCTCCTCATAGCCCTGAAGGATCATGGATTAGCAGCAAAGGAGGTAGTAGACAGGTCTCCAGGGCTGCTGCCCATAGCAAGATGCTACGAAACGAACAAAAGCACCCAGGGTGGCTGGCTTAGAAAGCAGGAAACTCTGTACTTGAGCCTTTCACCCCCTGGGTCAAGTACCCATGTGCAAGGCACAGCCTGACAACCTGAAGTATCTAAGGAAGGAACAACACTGCTACACCTTGTTGTGAGGAGGGATTCCTGAGGTCTTCCTGTCTGGACATCTCAGGGTAGCCTGGGAGTTATAATAATCACTAGAGGCCTGGTGCACAAAATTTGTGCACTGGAAGGGGGGGTCCCTCAGCCCGGCCTGTGTCCTTTCACAGTCCAGGACCCCTCGAAGGATATCCGACTGCCAGTTTAGGCCCACTCCCCACAGGGATCAGGCCTAAGCCGGCAGTCAGACATCCCTCTCACAGTCTGGGACCCCTCGCTCCTTATTGCCTGTCTGTCTGCTTGCTGCTCCTTACCACTTGCTGTTCCTTAGTGCTGCTGCAGAGGCAGGAGAGGCTCCCACCACCACCGCTGCACTCGCCAGCCGTGAGCCTGGCTTCTGGCTGAGCGGCGCTTCCCCTGTGGAAGCGTACTGATCACCAGGGGGCAGCTCCTGCGTTAAGCATCTGCCCCCTGGTGGTCAGTGTGCATCATAGTGACTGGTCATTCTGGTTGTTCTGCCATAACAGTCGCTTAGGCTTTTATTATATAGATACTAGAGGCCTAGTGCACAAAATCTGTGCACAGATGTGTGTGTGTGTGTGTGTGTGTGTGTGTGTGTGTCCCTCAGCCAAGCCAGCACCCTCTCCAATCTGGAACCCCACCAGGATTGGGCCTAAACAGGCAGTCGGACATCCCTCTCACAATCCAGGATTGCTGGCTCCCAAACACTTGCCTGCCTGCCTACCTGACTGCCCCTAACCATTCCCCTTCCAGCCTGATCGATGCCTAACTGCTTCCCTGCCAGCCCAATTGCCCCTAACTACTCTCTCCTGATAGCCTGGTCACCCCCAACTTCCCTCCCCTGCAGGCCTGGTTGCCCACAACCGCCCTCCTCTGCAGGCCATCTTGTGGTCACATGGTGGTGACCATTTGTGTGTAGGAGTAATCAATTTGCATATTGGCCATGACTAATTAACATATCAGGGCTAATTAGCATATCCCTCTCTTATTAGTGTTTTGGATGGTCAATTTGCATACTGTTCATGACTAATTAACATATCTAGCTGTGGATGATTAGCATATCTGGTCATGGATAATTAGCATATATGGGCTAATTAGCATATACCTCTCTTATTATATAGGATTATCTAAGAAGGGCTCCTGAGCCTTTATACTATAACTAGTGGCCCAGTGCACAAATTCATGCACATTGAAAGGAAAGTAATTAGAAGAAATCTATTAATATCACTATTCGCCCTTTCTCTATAGAAGTGTCAACCAAATTCATGATCAACAATGACAAATGGAACACACATATGCGATTGGCACCAGCGAGAGCTTTATATGTATCACACATGCAGGAGTCAACTTATCCTTTTATAGATATAGAATAAAGTTGCTTAATTAGACCTGCTTTCTGACATAGCTAAACTTTTTCCACCCCAACTGCTCTTTCAGGTAATTTTCAGCAGCACAGCAGTAAATATCAACATGAAGCATATTATTATTGTAGATCACACAGGGAGAACAAAGGGTAAAATATTTAACTGCAGCAGTGTTTGACTATATTCTGCTCAGTGAGAAATCCTGAAGTCATTTTCAAGGTCCACCATTTCTTATTTCTTTTCAGTTAGGTCAAGTTTCTAAGCTTTCTAAATCTCCGTTTTTCTGGCTAATGAAAAGAAAATAGGACTCCACCAAGTCTCCTGTCTACCTACTCCAGGACTTCTGTGAGGATCAAATGAGATAAGGCAAGGGAAAACACTTCATAGACATTTGTTAAAGTGTAAAAGTTTCCGCCTGGCTATAAAGCAAGTTGTGTTCCTGGGCAGAAGAAACTGCAAGGAGGCTAGCAGCTAGGGAGAGGAAGCTGGACATTGATGTCGTTACCCGGCACCCACAGCCACCATTTCTGGGCAGGGCTGGGCTGTGGGCCACATTTTGTGCCATGGGGTCTTGGCAGCGTTGGCTGTGATTTAGTGGGCTGTCACTTTGTGGTGGTGGCGGGGCCTGTGTCCCACTTGGGGGAAGCCAAGTGTTGCTTTGTCAGCACCAGGTCCACAGTGCCATTTCTCTGTAAATGGCAAGTGTGTGTCATGGCAGCTTCTATGTTGAGCATCTGCCCCCTGATAATCAGTGCACATCATAGCAACCAGTCAGATGGTGGGAGGGCCACTTAGCATATTAGCCTTTTATATATATTCTAATAAAAGAGTAATATGCAAATTGACCATCACTCTGAGACACAAGCCACACCCACCAGCCAAGCCATGCCCACCAGCCAATCAGAGCGGCTGTATGCCAAATTAACCCAGCCAAGATGGTGGCCAGCAGCCATGGAGCTGGAATAAGCAGGAGGCTTCCATTGTAACTGCCTGACTAGGCTGGCAGGCCTCTGCTCAAGCAACAATGTTTCAATTACAGAACCCACAGAGCTAAAGTAAACAGGAGGCTTCAGTTGCCTGCCTAGGCCCCCACTCAAGATAACAAAATTTCAATTATAGAAGATAAATAAACCCCAGAAACCTGATTCTAGCCAGCCTTGCTGGGACCTTAGGTCAATGGGAGCTGTGGGCAGCCTGAGAATGGCCCTCAGCCCCTCACCCAGGCTGGCCAGGCACGCCAGCAGGTGGACATCCCCTGAGGGGTCCCAGCTGCAAGAGGGCACAGGTCAGGCTGAGGGACGCCCTCTCCTCCCCCCCCAAGTGCACAAATTTTTGTGCACTGGGTCCCTAGTATATAGATATATAGAGAGAGATTAGACAAGAGCCAGAAAACATTCTAGATGATTCCAACAGTGGACAAGACTAAGAGATGAAAGTTAAAATAAACAAGAAAAAAGAGTACATCTTTTTCAAAATTATCTTTTGTTGTTAATTTCTTCTTTAACAAGCTTACCGACTTAAATTCCAGAAATTCCATTCCTTTGGCAACTTGATAAGCAAAACAAAGAAGATCTTCAAAAGTAAGTACATTCAAGTCCTCTTCTTCCTCCAACCTTTTTTGGTTTTCATATTCAACTTCATCTGTAAAATAGAACTGGTCCTCATTTTTGCCAAAACTCTTAAGAAGTTGCCTTAGTAAATCTCTATGAGGAGGTTATTAAGGTCACAGTTAGATGAGGTGCCAAGATGAGCAAGGCAGCCCATTTTAGGAGCCATATTGTATACTTAATGTTTTCCATTGATCCTTTTAATAGTCTGATGAGGAAAGTATCATTTGGCCCATTTTACAAATGAGAAAATTGTGACTTGGATGGTTACATAAATTATCCAAAGTCATCCAGTCAGAAAGTAAAGGAACCAGAGATTAACCCAACTTCTGTCTGACTCCAAAACTCAGCATCTTTTCCACTTACCAGGTAATTGCATGACTCTAATTAATTTATTATTTTAAGAAGAATAATCTGACCAAATAAATAGCCCCCAGTGTTTATTAGTTAAATACTGACATAAGATTCACAATACACAAACTGTTGTTTTTTAACTACTTTTAAAGCAAATATACATTCATAGAGCCTACAGATAACAGTAGCAATGTAAAACATGCTTTTGCATCTATACGGTTTTTTAAAAAGATAACAACTCATTTATGCATTTCTATTTTTAAGTGCTACTAATTAGAATAAAATATTACCTTTGGGATGAAAGGAATTCCCATTGAACCCTGAGATATGGTCTGTGTCCTGGTGTATGTGAACTTCTTGTGAACCAGGCATACTATTTAAAAAAATTGTTATTTCATTATTTATGTTCTTCTGAGTAGACATTTTTAAAAAATACAATTCATCAAAGAAATTAATCCCAATTATAAATGGGCTTTTAAATTAAAAGCACAGCATCAACTTGTTCACTTTTTGTGGAATTAAAAACATCTGTGTAATTGAGCTGGTCTAACTGGGAGAAGAGTGGGTTTGGTATCTGTATGGGGTCACACTTCAAAAATGACTTCACACAATCCTTACCACAAGTCTACAAGCTGGCATCAAAGTCACATTTTATAAAAGAAAACTTAGGTTTTCCCTGGCCAGTGTTGCTCATTGTGTAGAGCATTGGTCCATGTACTGAAGGGTCATGGGTTTGATTCCCAGTTGGTTTGTATGCAGGAGGCAACCAGTCTCTCTCTCTCTCTCTCTCTCTCTCTCCCTCCCTCCAACTTCCCTACCTCTCTCCTTCTTTCCCTCCCTCCCACTCTCTCTGAAAAGTACCGGAAAAAGTATCCTTAGGTGAGGATTAATCAAAAAACTTCAACTTGGTGAGATGAAGATGATTTGCTGAAATCATGGAGCTAGTCAAAAGTGCAACTGCACCTCAGTCTTCTGTTTCTAAACTGGGTTCCCCTTCCCTATGACAGCTCAAGCAACACAGATCTTCGACAGGGAACTTTACATTTTCTACCAGCCTCCTTTTTTCAAGGTGACCTTTGCAAATCTTGTTTCCTTTTCTTGTGAAATTAATAAATAGTAATAATGTCAATCTCTTTTATGGTATACTGGAGGCCCGGTGCACAAAAATTTGTGCAGTCGGGGGGTCTCTCAGCCCGGCCTATACCCTCTCACAGTCTGGGACCTCTCGGGGGATGTTCACCTGCTGCTTAGGCTTGTTCCCCAGTAAATTGGGCCTAAGCTGGCAGTCAGACCTCCCTCTGGCAGCCCGGGAGTCCTCGGGGGATGTCCACTTGACAGCGAGGAGCAGGTCTAAGCTGCAATTGGACATCCTTAGTGCTTCTAAGGAGGCAGGAGAGGCTCCTACCACCACCGCTGTACTGGCAGCCGTCAGCCTGGCTTGTGACTGAGCAGAGCTCCCCCTGTGGGAGTGCACTGACCACCAGGGGCAGCTCCTTCATTGAGCATCTGCCCCCTGGTGGTCAGTGTATGTCATAGTGACCAGTCATTCCCAGCTGTTCTGCTGTTAGGGTCAATTTGCATATTACCCTTTTATTATATGGGATAGAGGCCTAGTGCATGGGTTGGGGCTGGCTGGTTTGCCCTGAAAGTGTCCCGGATCAGGGTGGGAATCCTGCTGGATTTCCTGGGCAGCCTGGATGAGGGGCTGAGTGCCATTTTCAGACTGGCCACATCCCCTTCAGGGTAGGGGTCCCTGCTGGGGTGCTTGGCCAGCCTGAGTGAGGGGGTGAGGGTTGTTTTTAGGCTAGCCACATCCCCTTCAGGGAGGGGGGTCCTTCTGGGATGCCTGGCTAGCCTGGGTGAAGAGTTGATGGCTGTTTGCAGACTGGCCACAGCCCTTCAAGGTGGGTGTCCGCCTCTGGGGTGCCTGGCCAGCCTGGGTGAGGGGCTGATGGCTGTGTGCAGGCTGGCCACAGCCCCCAGCAACCCAAGCTCCCAGTGAAGCTGGATGGAAGCAGGTATCTGGGGTTTATTTATCTTCTATAATTGAAACTTTGTTGCCTTGAGCGGAGGCCACAGCCTGCAGCTTCCTCCATCGCCGGCACAACAAAGCCTCCTGTCTGCTCCAGCTCCATGGCTTCTATAATTGAAAATTGTTGCCTTGAGTGGAGTCCACAACCGGCCTAAGGCAGGCAGCTTTCTCCATCACTGGAGCAACGAAGTCTCCTGTTTGCTCTAGCTCTGTGGCTGCCGGCCACCATCTTGGTTGGGTTAATTTGCATATAGTCGCTCTGATTGGCTGGTGGGTGTGGCTTGGGGTGTAACGTAGTGACATAATTAGCATATTACTCTTTTATTAGATTAGATAATATAGAACTCTTCACTGAGGAACTTTCTATGTATTATATAGAAATGATTCAATTTATTCCAGCATACAAGTTTACCCCAACTTATAGTTTCCATATCTTTGAAAATGGTTTAAAGTGTTCAGGCCAAAAGTAACTATTTCAGTGCATTTCACAGCCTAGTGATAGACTGAGTCAAAGGTGCTGAATTCACCAGCCTTGGTTATTACTAACCAGGGACTGCTGGTCACACACATCTGACTCAGTAGGATAGACTCTGTTCTAGAATGCAGATGACATGAGAATTATCTCAGTTTTAGAATATGAGCTGAGAAGTGAGTATAAAAGGGAGGACTAGTGTGACAGGTATAAATCAGTAAAGGGCAGCTGCACAAAGACGTGCATGGGGATCTCCATGGGGCCTTATAGCTTTTGACACTGGGTCTGTCTCAGACCTTAGAAAGCCAAAGGCCTGCACTGAAACATCTGCTAAGAAAACAAAGCTTGATCTCAAAAGCACCCTCCAAAAGTCCCCCAGTAATGATAAAAACCTCTGACAAATGTGCTTTGAGATAATGGAGAGCTTTCACATACACAGGAAAGCAGGAAAGCACAGTGGATCCAAAAAAATGATTCCCTCAGAATGCCTGTGAATTCATTCAGAGAACGGTGTTATAGAGCTTTGATATTCAAGCAATCAGCAAGACATTTCCAAGGATAAGGGCAAGCATCCCACCAAACTTCTCCAGCCCTCGTCCATGCACTCCAACGCAAGGACTCTGCCAGTGCCGAGAGTCAGGATTCCCACGGATGGAGGAATGCACAATGCAGAGCACTGAGACAAATGTTGCCACAGCTTTATTCTGTCCCCACCGCATTATGTGAATGGATCTAGCTCATTTTTAAAAAAATCCAATTTATGAGGTTAGAACTCTTTTGTGCAATACTCCCGGGACCTCTTTGAACATGTCTAGGAAAGTGTGTTCATTCTTTTACCAATACTCACATGTTAACCAGAGAGCAGGGAGGATTGACTAACTCACCATTCCCAAAACTAACTCTTTGTGTAAGGTGTGATTTAGGCACAGGTGGACAGAGACTGGCTCCGCTACAGTGGCTGTAATGAAGGAAAGGCTCCATTGTTCCAAATCAACAGGGAAACTCTAGCAAAGATAAGTGACTTTTCTATGTTTTAGAACCCACAGAGTCCACAATGCTGGAGTGTAGCCTGTAGAAGCCAGTTGAGTGTGTGTGTGTGTG
The DNA here is from genome assembly GCA_004026665.1 of Murina feae. Classification (NCBI taxonomy): domain Eukaryota; kingdom Metazoa; phylum Chordata; class Mammalia; order Chiroptera; family Vespertilionidae; genus Murina; species Murina feae. The sequence continues at coordinate 8,331 of PVJC01005729.1, forward strand.
TGTGTGTGTGTGTGTGTGTTGGGGGGAGGGAAGGACAGGTGTTTAACCATCATACTTTATATGGGTCCTAGAGTGCATAATCAGGAAACCTTGACCTATTCTCTTACCTGGAATTTGGATGTGACTGGAAAGTGGGGTAAAAACTGAAATTGTGTTCCTTGAAAATCTCCGTCCATGTTCTGTGAAATTTTTCTCTTTTACTTCTTAGATAGTTGAGAAGATCACCATAGCAACAATATTCAAAAATCAAGTAAACTGGCCCTGAAATAGTGACAGTTTTAATTGTAGGTAGACAGACACCCAGGCATTTTTTCAGATGTCTGTGCAGCAGGGACATTATACTCTGAGAGAGCTCAGTACTCCCCTGACTTTGGGAGAGTACAACTTTTTCTGAGCCTATCTCTTCTTACACTTTAAAGTAAATTTCAGCTTTTCACTCAAACCTCTTTGTACAATAGTGCCTTCTTGCCTTCCACGTGGGCCCTGGACATGCAGCCTCACCAATAACCACTGTCCACCTAGAGTCTCCAGTTTGCAATTGGAAATAATATGTCCGTTGCATGATGAGCACTTGGTAAATATGCTAATATGCTGACCGATGGTTTTCCTGAAGAGGGGAACTAACCCTAATCCTCTCCGAGTTCCATTTTCTCTTTTGCTCTCCTTTTTGACCCAGTCCCAGGCCAGTTGTCCCAGAAAAAAATGACCCTGGGACACATGGTTCGGGTATTTCTAGGCAGAAGCGAAAAAATCAGAGTGTGTGTTCCATTGAATTCTAGGAAAATAAGGTTTGAAATTCCATCTTGGCTGTGCTTCTTTGAAGCAGCCCACTGGGGCAGTGGCCAAGCTCGGCAGTCCTTCACAGCTGGAGAAAAGGTAGAGGGAGATCCCACAAAATGTACTTGCTGTGTGGTGAACGTTTTTTAAGTGGGTTAGAATCTTGGGGCATATCCCAAGAATGAGAGGCATCCTCTACTGACCCATCTGTTTACTCATGTCTCACTCCACTTGGGTTTGAGGACCCACCCTGTGACTGAGAAAAGAGGAAACCTGGGAACGAATTTTCAATTTGTCCTCAGGCTAACCTGTGTTTGATTAGGAGTTTTGAAGGGAAATTGATTACCTGACTGTGTGCACGCCCCCAGCAGATTCACAATATTTTCGTGGTTCCCCAGCTGAGTCATCATTTTGAGTTCAGACATGAGAGCTTCTCTTTCAGAGTTGTCTGCTTTCTCTGCCAATGGAAGAACATCAATGTAAAACAGGAATTTTAGGTCATTTAGTAAGTTAAAACTCTCCTCAGTTCAGAGTAGATTTGCATAAAAATTTTAAAAATACATAAACTACTACATGAATTTTGAATAATTCCTGTTTTAAGACAAGTTCAAAGATTACAATAGTTTAAAAGTTGAATTTAATAATGTGCCTTTCTATTGCTGTTCCTCTACCAAAATAAAAATCCTTAATATTGACCCTCAAAAAGCAAAACAAAACAAAATAATAATAAATAGCTTTTCCTTCACAGAATGTAATACATATGCTGAAGGAAAATTTTTTTTTTTTTTTGCCTCCTAAATTTGTTGAATTCATAGAGAAACAACGGAGGAATGTCAGCGAAGATAGTTGGCTCTAGTTGTTGGGATCCAGGTCTACAACCTTAAATTTGTAAGTGGATCCAATGCTGACAAGGTCAAAAGGATCAATTCCCACTAACCAAGTTCCCAAAAGACTCAATAATTGATAATGAGAAATACAACTGGTAAATAGGCTACAATGTATCCACTGGTCTATACATTCTCTCCCTGGAGATAAGTCTAGGTAGTTTATACTCATAATTGTACTCATAATTCTGCTTAGATGCATAGCATGAGGGTAGTTATTGAGGAACTCAAAGGTCTCGTCTCACTGAGGCTGATGTGCCAGCTGGTCAGGGCACCTTTGCCCAGGTGGGTGCTGGAGCCTTAGAGGCAACAACAGGATCTTTGGACTTCCCTCTCCAGGTTCTAGGCACCAGGCACTCATCCCTCTATTAACTTATTATTTCTTACAAACATAAATGCTTTTCTTTACATTCAATGAAGATTGTATTAGATAGTTCCAGGTCTATTTTATTAGATTTTATTTTGTCCTGGAGGACATCCTAGCCTTTATGATGTCTCTTCCAGAGCATCGATGCTGCCAGGGTGGTCTTATTTCCAACATCTGTCTTGGGCATGAAATCCTTCACTTGTGCATTGTGGCCCACTAGCACCTCATGACTTCTTCTGCTCCAGGTTGTACAGGGACTTGTGGCTTTCGAATGTTTATGTCTTATTCCTCATAACCAAAATAATACATTTTAAGGCATGCTTAACTTTTTCAAAGCACTTTCATAACTATTACTTAACATTCATTCATTCATTGAATAAATATTTACAAAAGTTTGGTGGCATTAGGGGAATAAATGATAGACAAGACACAGCCCCCGCCTTCCTGGAGCTTAGAGTCTCCTGGAAAAGGAAGATATGAACAAACAATTACAATATCTATATAATAAAAGGCTAATATGTAAATTGTCCCCTCGGGAGTTTGACCAAGAGACTGGGAGTTTGATCGCTTGCTATGATGTGCACTGACCACCAGAGGGCAGCACGGAACATGGCAGGCAACCAGCAGCAGCACCAGGGTGCTGAGGGAGCGAGGAAAGGAGGAGGCAGGGAGGCCAGGAGGTGGGAAATCTGATCGGCCCTGATCACTGGCCAGGCCTAGGGACCCTACCCATGCACAAATTTCATGCATCAGGCCTCTAGTAGTATGATAAATGCAATACAGCAAATGAATGTAAGGGTGCTATGGGGTCACATCAGAGGGACACCGAACCTAGCTTTCACAGGGAGGGGGAAGGGACACCAAATGTCTATGTTGAGACTGAGGAAAAATAGGAAATAATCAGGTGAATGCACATTGAGGAAGTAGAGAGAACATTTTATATTGAAAGACTAAAAAGGGCAAAAACCAAGGAAGAAAAGACCATAGCAAACAGATGCAGACCTGGCCCTCGTAAGGCATACAGACTAATGTGGCAAATAAGATATTAATTCCATAACTAAACATAGATATAATTACATATTGTGATAAATTCTATGTGCGTGTGTGCGTGTGTGTGTGTGGGGGGGGGGGTATACAGAGATCTAAGACAGCATCTAGCAAGAAACTTGATCTCATCCTTGGTGTGAGAGAAAGTTTCCTGAGGAAGTGATATTAAAGCCGAGATCTGAAGGAGGAGTGGGCAAGCACTATGTGGAAGGGGAAGGGTGAGCAGAGCGGCTCAGTCTGGACAAAGCTCTGGGATGGGAGGGGGCACTGGGCTCTGGAGGAACTGAAAGAAGGCCGAGAGTTCAGGGTGGAGCGGTGACCAGATGCCACACCATGCAGGGCCGTGTAGTGTATTTCAAGAGTAATTGAAAGCAACTGGAAATGTGAGGTAGGAAAATGACAAGGTCTGCTTTGCATTTCATAACCACCGCTTGGCTTCAGCATGGAGAGTCTGAGAAGAAGTAGGAGTGCGTACAGGGTAGCTGCTTGGAAGGCCATGGCGGTTATTCAGAAGAGGTGAAGCTGGACTAGGATGGTGGTAATAAAGATAAGAGCGAGGATGGGCTGAAAGACACTAAGCATAAGCCTGGTGGGAATAGCTTCTGGGTGTTAGAATGAGGATAGTTTCAAGGATGAGGCCTACGTTTCTGGTTTGCCCAATTGTGTGGAAAGGGTTGGAGGAGTTCAGTTTGGATGAGCTGAATTAAAGGGATTTTTTGAGGCAGCCAAGCATTTGGACACATGATCCTGAAGCTTAGAAGAAAGATGCAGTCATGAGAACACTGGTGTAAGGGTAAAGTCCCAGGTGTGGTTGAGACGGCCTGTGGTGAGCATGTGGAGTGAAAACGGAAGGGGACTTAGGAGTGAGCCTTGAAGACAGCCAGCAAAGGGCTGTGAAGCAGTCAGCAAGGTAGGAGGAAAACCAGAAAAAAATGGTGACATGGAAACCAAAGGGGAAAAGGCATTTAAAGACGGAGAAGAGTCAATCCTGCCTGTTCATATTAAAAATTCAAGTCACATGAGGACTGAAAAGCGCCCATTAGATTTTAGTTCATTGGAGGTCACTAACCACCTTCGCAAAAGCCAGGGGGGTGGGCAAGGGATCTTGCAAAGAGAGCAAGACTAAGGGGAGGGGTGAAAGTGTGAGCCAGATGCGAGTGGACAGAGTAAGGAGTGAGAACTGATACAGAGTGATCCACTTTGCTCTTTTACCCAGAGTCTATGTCAAAATGGCAGAAATGACATATGCCTGTAGCAGCAGTATTCCCAAATACCGAAGTGCCCCCCTATCACCACCCCCCCCCCAAAAAAAGAAAAAAATTAAACAAAGAGAAGAGGAAGAAGCGGTGAAGTTTTGCATTCTGGCTTGCATTTTATATTCATGATTTGGTTGATATTAACCCAGACTCACTTCCTTTTCAGCTTTGAAGAATGGAGAGCAGTACCCACAAAAACAGATGGGAGAGAGAGGAGGAACTGGAGGTGGAGCCTATACACCCATCTCTGTGCTTATCATTCCACTGTACCTTTCAGCATTTTGACAGCAACCTGGATGGAGACTTCTGTTTTACTAATTCCATAAGCTGTTGCATTCATCACTTTTCCAAAAGCACCTGATCCTAGCACCTTCCCTGCAAGAGAAATGGTGAATGAGTACAAGGTCAAGATTTCCCCACAGAAATGAAATCCTATGGAAACATCTGGAACATTTGATTCTTACCAAATTCTAAATTTTCTCTTGGAAACTCCCATTTGAGATCATAATCATATTCTCTGAAATCAATGTAGAAGTACTCATTATCCAAAGAACCAGTCACCTGGACCATCTGCAGTTGGCTTTCATACCTATATTGCTTCAGAGATGAAATGAGTCTGTTAGTGACAGGCATGTCTTCAGAAATAGGAAACCATGATAAACATTTACCTTTGAGTTTGGGGGTTTGGGGTAGGATTTTTTACCTTTTTGTACTTGTGACAAATGAGCATGGTTAAAACGGCAATGAAGGGGACACAGAGCCCAATGGTGGCATAGAATGAGATGTTGTCCCGGAAGAAAGGGAAAGGGCCTGCAACAAAAAAGTTTAGGATTCCTGATTGACATTTCAGTGAATGCTCATCGTGATCTCACGCATCCTCCTTCAGTTACCAGGATTTTCTAGCTTACACGCTCTCTGCAGATATTCCACTTCCCATGGAAAATCAGGCGATGGTAGTATAAAGGAATAGCTTCCTTCCTAGAAAATTTTAAATGATCCTAAACCTATTCTTAGGATTGTAAGAATTACATCTACTTAAACCCACACGATAGACAAGTCAGATTAAAAAAAGATATTGAAGATATTCTACTGGATGAATATGGAAAACTTAGTTAAAGGATGCTGGCGATTCTGCACGGTGAGTGTAGGCAGCCAGATTTCAGGATTAACTTAGGATGGCTTTAAAAAACAAAACTAAAAATTATAAAACAGCAAGCTAAGGGCAAATAAGGAGATTAAGCAAAAGGGAAAATGGTAGCCACTCCAAATTACTAAATCTATTTTTCTAAAATTGGGCCTTTCAGGAGATATTCACTGTTCTGGGAATTTATGGTTCAACCTACATCACTTCTGGGTCTTAATAACCTGACATAACAGTCACTCTGCCCCTGAACTACACAGCAGTGTGCGTTCACTGGGGATTCCTGCCTGACTCAGAAAGCCTTCTTGCATCATACACTGAACTATAGGTTCTTGTAAAATTCCCCCAATAAAAATGAACAGGCACTAACTCCTAGTGGGGAATTCCTGGAGGTGGTTCATTAGAATAGCAGCTCTGTGTACCTGGCGAGCCTAAAAGGATTGTTTCACAAGATGTGCCCATGGAATTGTACGCACAGCACTTCACCAGGGACCCTTGGACGGCCTCACTCATGTTCAGTGTACTGCTTGTTATCCACTGTCCAAATACTTTTCTGTTAGCCTTTCTGTTCCAAATTCCTTCCGTGATTTCTTCTGTGCAGCTAAAAAGAAACGGCAGACAGAGAAGTAGGTTAGGTAGGTGGGGCTGTCCTCAGACTGGAAGTCATGGTTTCTCTAGTGAGCTCAAAAAGAGATTCATCTATCATAAGTTATCAGAGATAATCTATGACCATGTAGAATTATGGTGGACTCGGAAGGTAAGCATTTTAAACACTCAGTCGTTTCTTCTTGAACTGTATTCATGAGAAAGAGCCAATGTGTCAGGGAGAGTGTGTTTCATGTTCTTCCAATGTAAGAGATGCCAGAGACTTTATTACTTGGGAGACTTGTCTGAACACTTCTTCCAGGTCCAAGATGGTAATGGATATCCATCTGAGGAACAAGAGACCTGACTTGTTGATGAGTTGGCCAGCACTTGAGGTTTCCCTGTAGAGAATAACATGAAAAATAGGCTCATGTAGTATAGTACTTTCCAAGTGGTTTCAAAGTCAGTTTCATATAGGCTGCCCATTTACTCCGAGCAGTCTGTGCTTCTGGGAGGTGTCTCATGCAGAATGATCAAGACCTCTGGTTGTTCCCTCTTTCCCAGGCATGTAACCTTCTGCAGAGGCAGCCCTGCGCTGACATGCAGAACACCACTTTCCCATTGCTAGGTTCCACAGAGAGCTAAGGTGTATACTTTTAAATACCTGAACACCTCAAAATGATTCTTAGCTTCAGGAGCATCTGCAAAAATTCCAATAAAATGTATTCTCATCTTTTCATAGATCAGAGAAACAAAAATTATTAAAACAAGGAAATGGCAGGTAATATGACTTTTGCCTTTCCTTAACATGATTTTTCAAAGTACTAAAGTCAATAGTCACAACATTAATCACATTTATAGAGCACATGGAATAAGTCTCTTGGCTTCAAAGGATGAATACAGAAAGAGAAATATGTATAAACAAAGCCAGTAGGCACGCAAGTAAAATTTCAAAACACTTCAGTATATAAAAAGTCTTACAGTATTGTTTCTAAGCCATTACTTAGCTCTTTCTGGTCATCTAATATAATAAAAGAGTAATATGCAAATTGACCATTACCCTAGACACCTAAGCCACGCCCACAATCCAAGCCACACCTCCCAGCCAACCAGAGCGGCTGTATGCAAATTAGCCCAGCTAAGATGGAGGCCAGCAATGGAGCTAGAGCAAACCAAAGGCTTCTGTTGCAACTGCCTGCCTAGGCTGGCTGAGCCTCTGCGCACAGCCACGCCCACCAGCCAATCATAGCATCTGTATGCAAATTAACCCAGCCAAGATGGAGGCTGGCAGGGCGGCTCTGCACTGGGAGTCTCCACAGCTGGCATAGCTGTGCCAGGTGTGTCAGCTCAGTGGGGGGGTCCGGCCTGGGGCCTCCTCGGGGCATCCAGGAGCGCCCATCCCGGGTCCACTGCCTGGCTCCGCCCCCCAGGGGCCTCCACCAGGCATGCGGGAGAGCAGGTCCTCCTCGGGGCATCCAGGAGCAGCTTCCTGGGTCTGCTGCCTGGTCTCCTGGGGGCCTCCTTGGGGTGTCCAAGAGTGCCCGTCCTGGGTCTGCTGCCTGGCTCTGCCCTGGGGGCCTCCTCGGGGGCATGCGGGAGCACCCGTCCAGGGTCCACTACCTTCATCTGCCCCCTAGGGACCTCCACAGGGTGTGCAGGAGCGTCTGCTGCACAGTGCGGAGCATTCGAAGCCAGTCTGCTGCCTGGATCCACCCTGGGTGTGTTCACTCAGCAGCAGGGCCTCACCGAGGGATCCTGCACCAGCGTCCACCCCTGGCTCGCCACCCAGCTCTGAGCCAGGTGTGTCCCCTCAGCGGTGGGGGCCCATCAGGCGTGTGTGATCGTGGGACCTCTGGTGGGAAACGTCCAGGCCTGCACTCACCAGCCCTTCCACCCCCCAGTGCATGAACCCTGAAGGGGCCGTGGGCAGCCTGAAAATGGCCCTCAGCCCCTCACCCAGGCTTCCCAGACATGCCAGCAGGTGGACATCTTCCCCTCCCCCCCCGAAGTGTCCCATACTGCAAGAGGGCACAGGCCGGGCTGAGGGACGCCCACCCCCCCGAGTGTACAAATTTTTGTGCACTGGGCCCCTAGTAGTTAATAAGTAGTTAAGGAGTTATAAGACAAATAAAATTTCTTAATAATTTAACTTACTTCTTATATTTAGCGTGAACACTTTTGTGAACTGGGCATCATCATTTTCTGCATGGAATATGTATTCTCCAGGCCGGTGTTTGTGGTTGCAAAACTTAGATATGCTGTTTGGAAAAGAATTAAAAAAAGACTTAGCCCAATTCTTACAGGAGATGCTGAAACGAATGATGGTGTGTATGGGAGGGAACTCCCTTGAGACACTCCCTCTCTAAAGTTCAATGCACAAGGAGGTGTCTGTATACTAGACCCTTGCTACTCATAGTGGGATCCATGGACAGGCAGCATCAGCACCTGTATTACCTGGGAGCTTGTTAGAAATACAAAATCTCAGGCCCCAAACAAACCTACTGACTCAGAGTCTGCATTTTAATGTGGTTCATATGCAAATTAAAAGTTGAGACACACCGATCTAGACTGGGCTCCTCAGACAGACAAGAAGGTTCCCAACCCTACTGCTCCACACATTCTAGACTAGTCCAACTTCCCAGAAATATGGAAAATCTCTGTCGGTAGAGGAGCTTATAACTCCCTTACTTCCTAAAAGAATGGCTCTCTAACACTGATCCAAAGCAAGACCTATGACGAACCCTTAACTTAAATAGTAATTAACAGTGATGAGGGCTCACATCAACGGCATTTTTACAAAATCTTTAGGCAGTCTCAGCAGGCTCTAGGATCCACTTGAAAGGAAAGGGAGGGATAGTGTTGAACATGCATTGACAAGACAAAGAACGTTGAGGCCCTGGCCGGGCAGCTCAGTTGCTTAGAGCATCTTCTGTATACACCAAGATGGCATGTTCAATCTCTGGTCAGGGCACATACAAGAAGCAACCAATGAATGCATAAATAGGTGGAACAACAAATCTCTCTCTCTCTCTCTCCTTTTCTTTCTCTCTCTCTCTCTCTTTCTCTTCCCCTCTCTCTAAAATTGATTTTAAAAATTAATAAAGTGGCCCTGACCAGTTTGGCTCAGTGGGTAGAGCATCGGCCTGCAAACTGAAAGGTCCCAGGTTCGATTCCAGTCAGGGGCATGTACCTTGGTTGCGGGCACATCCCCAGTAGGAGGTGTGCAGGAGGCAGCTGATCGATGTTTCTCTCTCATCAATGTTTCTGACTATCTGTCCCTTTCCCTTCCTCTCTAAAAAATCAATAAAATATATATTTAAAAAAATTAATAAAATGAAGGTTTGTTCACAGAAATAAAGTTTTCCTTAGATTAAAAAAATCCAAGGCTTTCTCAGAAGTTATTTAATTAGGCTTCCTCTACACAGACTACTTGAAGTTTTTGTTGTTTGTCTTTTTTTTTAAGACTACATATGGATAGGGTAGAAATGTAAACAGGAAGACCCAGAGTGGAGGCCAGCCATAAACTAGGAGACATATAGGATGCAAAAAAACACGTGAAATATGGCTCTTGTCCTCAAATATATCATATCCAGGTAGATGGACAAAACCCACATAAACAGAATAGTTATAACAGTAAACAATAAAATAAAGCCAAGAGAAGATGAACTGATCAGAGGACAGTATAGATGAGCCAAGTTCCAAAGGCTTCTTAGAAGTGGGACTTGAGCTAGGTCTTCAAAGATGAGTTAGGGGTTTTTTTGTTTGTTTGTTTTTTAATCCTCACCCAAGGATATTTTTTTCCATTGATTTTTGGAGAGAAAGGAAGGGAAAGAGACAGAGCAACACCGATGTGAGAGAGGCACATCGATTGGTTGCCTCCTGCATGCCCCTGACCAGGGCCAGGAGCCTGCAACTGAGGTACTTGCCCCTGATCAGAATTGAACGCGGGACCCATGTGTCTGCAGGCCGAAGCTCTATCCACTGAGCCAAACCAGCTAGGGCCAGATGAGTTCATTTTAACGAGAGGGCAAAAGCACAGACATCTAATGAGGAGGAAAGGGCAGGACTTAGAGATAAGATGGGAATTCATATGGACTTATTAAAGGAGAGTAAGGGGGAGGCCAATGGACTGAGCAGAGGTGTTTATGTGAGATGTGAGGGGAGAGGGGATGAAAGAGGGCTAAATGGGTAGGGGAAAGCCAGTGATGAAGGACTTTGAAAACCCAGCTGAATTATTTAGATCTGATAGAGAAAGCAGAAGATGCTATGGATCCTGAGCAGGGGAGGATTATCAGGAACAGTACCTTAATTTAGACTGATGGCAGTAGGAAAACTTTATTGGAATGAAATCTGGAGACAGTGTTGTAACCCAGGAATTCATTCATTCGCTCATTCATTCATTCATGCATTTATTCATTCATTCTACCATCATTGGTAGAGCCTATTTGTGGGAGGAATCAGAAATACAACAGTGAGTTAGAAAAAATAGACTTCTGTTCTCACAGAATTTGCAGTTTGGTGGTGAAGGTAGGCAAGTCAATAAGCAGTTGCAGTACTAGTATAATGTGGGAAGTCCTAGGAGAGAAGTAAAAGTGCAGACTTGAACAGAGCATGAAAGATGAGTGTTGCCTAAGGTAGGGAAAATGGGAAAGGAGAGAAAAGAGCAAATCCAAGATGCACCCGGAAAAAAAGAGAAAGCAGGTGTTTGATTGGATATGGAGATGAAGGAGGGACTAGAACACCAACTGATGCAAGATTCAAATTGCACAGCTAGCAACTGATGAGCAGCTATGAGCCCGAGACTTCAATGTTGTGCATCCTTAACTCCACAGCTAAAAGGTAATTCTGACTGTGTATAGCGATGATAGACTTCATTGCTCTATGAGCATCTAACAAGTATTTTGTCTGCCTTGATAACAAGAAGGCTGAAGAAGTAAAAACGGAGTAGGAATAGCCCTGGCCACGTGGCTCAGTTGGTCAGTGCGTCATCCCGATATGCCAAAGTAGAGGCTTCAATATCCAGTCAGGGCACGTACAAAAACCAGCCAATGAATGCATACGTAAGTGGATGCAAATCAATGTTTCTCTCTCTCTCCCTTTCCCTTCTTCTCTTTAAAATTCAATTTTAAAAAAAAAGAGGGTGGGAGGACAGGTGAAAAGGGGGAAGGAGATTAACAAGTACAAATTACTAGTTATAAAATAAATCACAGGGATGTAAAGTACAGCACAAGAAATAGAATCAGAGATATGTAATAACTATGCATGGTGTCAGACAGGTACTTAGATTTATTGTGGTGATCCCTTCGTAAGGCATATAAATGTCAAGTCACTGATGTACACCTAAGCTAATATAATATTGTATATCAACTGTAATTTAACAATAAATTTTTTAAAAGAAGTAAAAAGAGAATTTCTTATCCTGGCCTACTTCTGCACAACAAGAAGGGCATGACTGATGAGGTGGAAGTGATAGAAAGATTGGAGAAAAGCCAAACTATAACACTAGAGAGAAAAGTAAATATGTGATTTCCAGGCCTAAGGAGACAGAGTTTATGTGGTCCAAGGAGAGATGTGAGCCTCTATAAGGGGAAATGTAATTCTCACTGGACAATAGCCAAAGGCCCTGAACAGGAATGAGAGATTTTAAAAAAAGAAGCCATGTGGTTAGCCAGGGGCCATGCCAAAAGCACCAATCAGTGTGCTAGAAAAATAAATTACCAACACAACTATTGATTGTCACTCTGCCCACAGCAAAATGTTTTGTGTACTCTTTCCCTCCTAAGGCTTTTGTGCTGCCTTCACGGAGTATCATGGGCCATGGTGTCGAGCACACATCATCTCAGATGTCCTCATGCTTCCAGGTAGGAAAGCGGTCTAAACAGCCTGAACACCTAGGTCATTTCAAACTGCCTGTCCTCCTGTGTAAGATAGCCAATCCCAGCAATACAAACAGCTGCGTCACTGACCTTCCTGGAAATTCCAAAGGGACTAACCGATTGGGTGACAGGTGACGGAGAGATTCATGGCTTCCTCTTTCCCCTTGTGTTTTTCTAAAATGGTCAGCTGAGACGGGAATTGAGTGGATTGGAATTTACACTGACATCATATCTTGGTGACTAAGGAGATGTATTCTCATTACGGCTATGAAAAGGGTTTTCCCCTCTGTACAACCAGCATGCAGGTCATTTTTATTTCCCATTTAGCACCTTCAGGGAGTTGAGAGAGGGCAGGCTCTTTCTAGTGGCTCAGGGAGTCATTTGACAATAAAGTAAAAAGTGTTTTACCCAAAGAACAAGAGACTGTCAAAGTCAAATCAGAATGGAGAGAATAATAAAACGGGCACTAGGGAGGCTGAGCGTTTCTGAAACTGGAGAGCCGAGAGCTGGCAGGCCGGAGGTGGCTTGATCAGCACAGAAAGACACCATCAGGGAGTAGGTGATCCTGTCTTGCTCAGACGGAAGTTTCTGCGGAGGTCTAAGAAGAGTCTTTCAGAGGAATTTATTAAATAATTATAAAATTCTAATAATTTGGGGTTGTTGGGGTTTTTTTTAATCATGAAAGTAAGAAAAGCTAAGGTAGATTTGTTTATAATTCAGTCTATAGAGATAAGAAATTATGCAAACACACAGATGAAATGCCCTAGAACCTTTTCTTAAGACCAGGATATCAGGACTGCTGGAAAGTTACAGTTTAGTAACGTGTAAACACATCCAGGCAAGCCCTAATCAGCCATGGGGTAATATTTGAGGAAGTAAATTGGAGAAACGAAGCTGCGAAGGTAGGGAAGCTGAGAGACTTCTGGCACACACACTAAGACCACATCAAAGCTTTTTCAGGAGTAAAGTTATTACATAAACCTTTCGGTTACATATAAACACTTGTATCATCTCTTACAACACTAAATACTGTACTTCCCAACAAAATTCAGTTTGACTAAACTGTTGAATCTAGGTGGTGGGAAAAGGATGCTTACTGTGCTATTCTTTGAGTTTACTGGCAAATTTGAAACTTTTTATGATAAAAAGTTGAAAAGAACTCATTACAATTTAGTCTTATCTCATGCCTATCTCAAAACAGACTCATGCGAACAGCGAAAGACTAGTATTGACATTTTTGTTCATTTTTTGTGCAGTATTTTTACCACCTTTTTCAAGAAGAAGGAGGCGCCATCTTCCCTACGTATTTGTATCAAGTAGCCTGTCATCCCTGATGCATCATTATCACCAACAAACACTATAGTTCTTCAATAACTTTTTAAAATAAATTGAACACTGTTGTGGTAAGTGCATGTATATGGCTCTTGCCATGTAAAAAGGATGCACTGACACATCTTTGGCCCAGGTTATGCACGTTGAGTTGCTTTCCAGGGGTGACAATAGTTCATTCATTCATTAAACCCACCCTTGACTGAAGAAGGCATTACACATGGATAGGGAAATGACAAAGAACCTATCCGTTTTGGAGCTTCTATACTCACTGGTGAGATTCAACACACAGAGAGCTTCACTGCATCACCAGGTCACGACAAATGAGAAGTACAAAACACTTTGGGAATCAGGACCAGAGCTGATTCATTCACTTGGCTGGGTAGTTACAAATACTTGGGGTCAGGAATGTAGACTGTGATCATGGAATGAAATCAAGTTAACTAGCCTACTAATTGGCCCATGACCCATATATCAGAAACATGATCCTCTAATCAATGAATCTGTAAAATCTTAAGAGGTTGGACCTGATGTCCTCCAGCACAGTAGCAGTGAGCTCCCAGGAGGCCTCTGGCACTTAAAAGTGCCTGTGTAAAACTGAGGGGTGAGGGGAGAGAAACATTACCTTATTCACCCTTATAGCCCCATACAGAATCAAGCCCATCAAGAAGATAATAAGGAAATTTTCGTTGAACTAAACTGAACTGGTATTTTTATCTCTTTGAATTGGGTTAAAAGAGAATCCCACAGTATAAAGTGCTCCTGACATTGGGCCACAACACAGAGGGAGGGGAGGGTTATAGCTCTGGGAACCTTTGAACACAGGCCTGTGGCAGTCAATTCAACTAGGAGGAGGGGGGCTGACTCCTGACTTCCTACTTTCATGTTTGATGATTCAGAATAAGGGCTTATGACAATGAGGTGATCCCTCTAAGGTAGTGTTTCTCAACCGAGGCAATGTTTTCCTCACTAGAGATGTGTGCCAATGTCTGGAGATAATTTTGGTTGTCACAATTGGGGGTGGGGGTGCTCCTGACATCCAGGGGGTGGAGGCCAGGGATGCTGTTAAACACCCTACAATGCACAGGAGAGGCCCTCAGAACAATCATTACCAGCCCAAGATGTCAACAGCACTGCTGTTGGGAAGCCCTGAGTTGGACTGTTTATCAGTCAGGGCACAGGCCTCAGGAGAACAGAGTGCCTCTCAGTCACAGTCTAGTCTGAAACCAAGTTGCATAGGATTCCTTTCAAGAGATAAAAGGTGTCATAGCTACAGAAAAGACAAAGGGGAAAAAATTTTTGTTTTCCAAAAAAAGAATGAAGAATTTCTCTCATAAGAGAACCCCAAGTACAGTTGTATAAATCCCAGGAAAATGAAATTTTCCTTTAGCATTGATTATTGGGCAATTTCTGCACCAATTTTTTGAAGACAAACCAATACACTGATAGGTAATGTTTTCCTGTTTTGAAGGACTTTACTTCCTCAATCCTCTGCAAATGTGTGGAGGGAGCATTGGTGTGCTCACTGCAACGTGCACTCTCAAATAGGAAGTAACAATCTGGTGACTCAAAAAATGCCACTCAACCTTGCGCAAATAGGATTCTCTCCATTTTTCTTTTTTCTTTTTTTTTTATGTTTTTATTGATTTTAGAGAGAAAAAAGAGGAAAGGAGAGGGAGAGAGATAGATAGAAATCTCAATGATGAGAGAAAACATCATCAACTGGCTGCCTCCTGCACACTTCCCACTGCGGATCAGCTGGAAACCTGGCCATTTGCCCTGACCAGGAATCAAACTGGCAACCTCTTGGTGCATGGGTCAACGCTCAACCACTGAGCAAACTCAGCCAGAATCTTTCCATTTTTCATGCAGTGGGTTACATTAACTGAACTGACTATAAAACCCTCTGTTACTGTGTCTGCATATGTGCTGTCTTCAGTGTCAACTCAATAATATGCCAATTCATGACACAAAACCACTCTTCTGCTGTGGCAACAAAAGAGTTTAGTGAAGATGATGCCGAGACCCGGAGCTGTGTCATCTCACCTGTACCCATCATCAAGGCCACTTTGTTCACAAGGAAATGATTTTTTAGAGAAGGTCCACGTACATCTGATCTGTGGGTATGCTTTAAACCTGACAGAAAAACAAAACTCTTCATACTGGTCAATTTCATACTCTTCATTTGTTTTGGAAGCATGTATAAATCCCTTTTCTGTAAAAACAACAAACAACAAACACATTTATGGAAATATATGAAGAAGATTAATACATTTTTATTCATCAGTTTAATGCAAGAAAACTCATGCTGCAGGTTAGATTCCATAGTCTAAGAAATACAGGAGACCTATCCAGTTATAAGCCTGAGCTCATCCCCTTCCAGAATTAAGATTCCTCTAAAAACTGAATGTAAATAATTGAGTCTTTCCCTCTGCAAATGTATTAATAAACCTATAGATTTTTGCAGACAATTTCAAAAGGTTGAAAGGGCTCCCCAACCCAGCCAACCATGTACAGAGTATGGGTTCTCAGACTGCTCTCTCAGTGACACATACAAAAAGTAACCGCAGGGCACAAGTGAAAGAACATTCTAGCCACCAATTCACAAGGCTTCCTTGTAGAATACTTCCTTATCAGTGTGATGAGAGAATCATTTCATTTCTTAGCCTGTTCATTACAGTTGAAGGCTGCCACCTACTCTGAAATTACTTAAAAAGCATGATTATTTTCAAATCCTCCATCTTTCACCCAAATTTCAACGCAGGTAGGTGCTTGTCCGGACCTCCCATTGTTCACTGCCTTCTCAGTTCTTAAAACAAGCATTTATCAACTGCCTGTTTTGTGTCAGGCTCTCTTCCAGGTCCTGGGACTACAAGGATAGAAGGAATTACTCCTGTCCTTAAGAAACTTCTACTGGAAGACAAAATTTCACAAACAGATGGTCATAGTACAATGGGGCAATTACAAAGGCAGTGACACTCAATCAGGCTTGACTGGAAAAAGAAGCTTATGTTTGCAAAGCTATTCTGACTCCGTGTCTTTCTCAGCTTTTGACCCTAACATTATATTGAAATCAGAATTCACAGCACATACCTCACAGTCCACACTAAAGCAACTAAAAATATTAATAAAGGTTGCATGAGCAGCCTGCATTACCTACGATGGTAACCAAAGCTGACTGACTGGGATGCTCGGAAGAGGAACAAGTGTAATATCCAGTGTCATTTCTTCCCACTGATGATACAAAAGCAAACAGAATCCGTATCATAGTTCTGTTTGTGGAATAGGTACTCATCTCAAAGTAGTTGCCCTAGGTTTTAATAAAACAAAATGGATTTAATTTAACCTGGACTATCAGTTGGCTGTTTCTGCATTTTCAGAATGCAAACGCATCACATTACCTCTTCCAGTGCTTGATTTTCTAACTCCCAGGTGAGCCCAAATCCATGGTTTACATGAACAGCTTTGCACCTGAGCCACAAGGGTTCCCCCACTTTCAGAAATAATTGTGGCAGTGTGTTCCGAGGAGTCTGGTTTAGATCTAGAAGACGAAAACATCCCAAGTAAGAAAAGAAGTGATTTTCACTCATCGCAATGTATACGCTGAACGTTCTGAAGAACAAAGTTTTTAACGTCATCGCAAATGTCATGAATCTTTCATTATATTACTAATCTTTAAAAAGTAATGAATTACAATATTTAGTTTTTATTAAATCTTGTAGCACTTACAGAATCCATAATATTATCTTTAAAGTGGTATAAAGGGAACATAGAATTTCTGAAGTTAATGACTACCTAAACGGTCACAGTAGTCCCAGATCATTTCTAAAGAACAGTCACTGAAACATGGAACATTGTGGTCTTACCTATAGTGAACAGCTTGGTGCACTCCCTGCCCAGCTCATTTCTTGCACAGCACCTGATGTCTGTTCCAAATAACTCATAAAGTACACTTTGCTCCTTTGTGACAATGGGTGGACTTTCTCCTTTATAGCTATAATTAGAAAATAAATGTCATTTGACTAAACTTATTTTAAAATTACAAATGAATGTTCAGGAGAAGAACGAAGTTACAGGTTGCAGAGCCTGTTTTATTAAGAGTCTATTTAACAGTGCAAAGAGGGAGCAGGTCAAGGGGCATTAGATAAAAACCCACATCTGTCATTTCAGCCGAGTTCATAGGGAATTAGTTTCACTTTATCTCAACAATGAGAAGAATGTTCGAGAGAATTACATAATAGAACAGTTTCAAATTTTTTTGTATTTGGTGACTCCTTTGCTGTTTAGAGAGAAAAAGAATTGAGAAAGAAGACAGAAGTTAGGGGAGGAAAAGAATGATTAAGTTTTATAATACAGCTTAACAGAATTTTTCTTTGAAGCACAATCAGTTGAGAGGGAGTCGTCAGATCCCAGAGCTAACAGGGGAAGTCAAGGTGACCCTCCTGAGGGACATCAGCCACTTCTCGGGATTTGGTGGAGCTCCCTTTCCTCCCTCCCTCAGCAGAGGATGGACGTTGGTCCTCTGGAGAGCTCTCCTGATCATAACCTTTCCCAAAGCAGAGATGCTTCTGGAGTCTGTGTACAGTCACTTTTCTCCTTTATCATTTTAGGCAGATGGTTTTTTTTCTTTGTTTATGCATCATTCCTTGAGAGCTTTTTTCCTTTCTCATTATAATGAGGCAGGATAGGAAAATGCCTTGGCAAGTGTAATGGAGAAATGGAAACAAAGCTAAACAAACTGGCCAAGCAATTTACAGCCAAATAATAATCGAAAGGTCTTATCTTTCCTAACCAAGCATACTCAGGAGCAAATGGTTTACACATTCCAGACTGGGTGCCGGGGGACAGACCTGCCTCGGTCAGGTCCCTCTTCCATGACATTCTTTCAAGGTGAAACTGACCAGAGAATGACCCTGACCCCTCTATCCGCTCATTTCAATGGATCAGCATACTGAAGGACAGACCTGGAGAGCTGATAAATATTCTGTTGAGATCTCCCCTAAATTTTCTGCCTATCTAGAAAGCAGATAGAAAAACCCTCAAGATAAAGGAAGCCTGTGTGTGCTCTCCTTGGAGTATGCCCATGCCCTTCCATTTCTTGGTTGTATACTTTTGCTGCCTTTCTCCTAAACTCCAAGGGTCCCCACGAAACTTGCAACCACGGGAGCCATGGGCAGCAGCAGCTGTACCAAGCTAACCCCCTAAACGTGTGCCTGAGGCCTTTTCTCTGACCTCCCAGGGAGCTAACAGCTGCCCCACCTTCACTCACTTCTTTCCTGTAACAGTTCTAGACCCAAAGCAGCCGCGCCTGTCTCTCTCCGGTTGCTTCTTCTATCCTAAGCCCTTTTTTGTTTCACTGACCCAGCTTTAATAAACATGCTCTCAAAATCACCGGGACTCGTCTTATAAAATCTTTGCTGTACAAAATCAAGAACCCACACACTACTGGCCAGCCTAGGCCGACCCACTCTGGGCCCAATCCCTCTAGTGACAATAAGACAACAATAGTTTGGGTTCATTGTAAGAATTTTAGAAAATTTAGGGGGAAAAAACAACAAAGAAAAAAGTTTTAAATTACCCAGATTTTTGTGTGTAGCTTTCTAATTTTCTTGTTGTCTATGCATACATTACATACCTATCTACAGATAATCTCTTTTTCTTTCCCATCTAAAATTTGGGATCACATTAATATCATTTCTTTTTCTCCTCTTTAATCCCATTTTACAATAAAAGTTGTTTAATAAATTTTAATTAGCTAAAATTGCATAAATTTTTACTTTGTGAAAATTTAGCTATTGCACATTCAAAAAAACAAAAGTAAACAGTTATGTGGTACTTACTATATCCAAGAACAGTTCTTTGTGTTTCAAAATTTGCGAATCATTTAATCACCACAGCAATCTTATGAGATAAGTACTGTTACCATCCCCATTCTTCTGATGAGAAAGGAGATTAAGTAAAGTGCTCAAGGCCACACAGTTAGTAAGCTAGTCAGCTTCGAACTCAGGCCAGATTCTATGTCCTTAAACAATCAATTTGAACTGCTCTCTTCCAAAATAAACAGAATAACCACAAATTTAGCATTTATTTCCAGGGAATTTCTTACTTAATGGGAACAATATACTATAGTCGATACCTTTCTTTTCCCCCAACCAGATACTCAGGGAGCTGACAATCCTGTAACATAAAGGGCTTTTATTCGTGTTGTGTCATGTCCAGGGAGGACCCTGCAGTTTAGTGAGGCAACAACATAGGAGAGTTCCAAAAGGCCTCCTTACTAAAACAGCAATCCCACACCCCCTGTTAAAGTCCACGCTAATCATTCCAAATGCCAGTTTCCTGTTAACATGGTGACAAGTTCAACTGTACATCCAGTATGACATCAACCGCGTTAGAAAAAGACCAAATAAGTATAAGAATCATCACAGTTACCTCTATGCACACATCGTACCTTTCACTCTGTGAATCACGAAACACCCATTCCACAGTTGGTTCTGGAATGCTCTCAGATATGCAGACCAGGGCGTCCTCATTTTCCATTTTTCTAAAGTATGGTCTCCTTAATGTGTAAAGCAGCGTATCTAAAGCATCACACATTATTAATATTTTAATATTTTAAAAATTGTATTTGCAGTCCCCTCAAAAAAATTCTGTATCATTAAGAAAGGCTAATAATGCCTGGCCAGTGTGGTTCAGTGGACTGATCATTGTCCCATGCACCAAGAGGGTGCTGGTTCAATTTCTGGTCAGAGCACACATGCAGGTTGCGGGCTTGATCCCCAGTAGGGGGCATGCAGAGGCAGCCGATCAATGTTTCTCTATCATTGATGTGTCTGTCTTCTATCCCTCTCCCTTTCTCTCTCTCTAAAAAAAATCAATAAAAACATATTTTTAAAAAAATGTTAGTATTTTATAACATAGCATGTCTTCTGCTCCAGTCCAAATATACTGTATATAACAATATAACCCTCACCAACATATTAAATTCAACTCTAGTAGAAACACCAACTTTAGCATTTATGCTCTTAGCCAGTTTTCTTGGGCGTTTCGTAAATCCACAGACAAATAAAGATGAGTGGAGTGAGGCCATATGGCAATACAAATACTGACCCAGATAGAAAAAAAGAAAACTGGAAATATCAAAGTTTAAAACCCATTCTTTATAGTTTAAGACCCAACTTTCTTCCCATAATTTTATGTAGGCAGAAATACTCAAATTTAGAATGCAGAAGTATAATAAGACAGAGCTAGAACTGGAACTGAATAATAATGAATATCAACTGTAATTTAAAAAATAAAGCTTTTAAAAAGAACTGGAACAGAATTGAGAGGTTCAGTTTAGCCTGCTGCTTACACTGGACCATCACACCTGCCCCTCCCCTCTGTGCCACTCCCACAATGCCTGACATATACACTGACCTTCTGCTTCTGCTTGGACCCCTCTATGGACAGGAGTTCACTACTTCTCTGAGCAGATCATTCCATTTTTCAACAAACCTTTTTTTTAAAAAGAAAGTTTCTCTATGCTAAATTCTAATCTCCCATCTTACAATAAATTTATCTTAAAGCATTACATAAGATATATATATATATATATATATATATATATATATATATATATAACGTATATATGTGTATGTGTTTACATATATACACAAAAGAATATCCTAGCCTATATAATAAAGAGCCAACATGCAATGCCCTCACAACCTCATGCTGTCATGCCATAATGGCTCAGACACTCAATGCTGGGGAGAGAGGAACGGGTTCCAGCCAGGCACAAATGAGCTCACAAGAGAGGAATGGGGACCAGCCAGGCACAAATGAGCTCTCAAGAGAGAAATGGGGACCAGGCAGGCTGCAGCCCGGGAGAGGGACAAGCTACCTGCCCTATGGTCCCAGGTGCCAGCAGCTGTGCCTATGCCTACGGCCCAGGAGAAGGAAAATCTGCACACCTCACAGTCCCGGGTGCCAGCAGCTGTGCCTGCACTCCAGGAGAAGGATAAGCCACCTACCCATGGTCCCTTACAGCTGTGGCCAGCCCAGGCAAAGCTGGCCCGGGTCCTGGGTGCCTGCGACTGGCCAGAGGAGAGAACCCTGCATCCCAGGTGTGGGGCGAGGCAGAGGTGGTTTAGGGTGATCAGGCCAGTAGGGGAACAGTTAGGGGCAATCAGGCAGGCAGGCAGAGGTGGTTAGGGGAGATGAGGCAGGCAGAGGGGTTAGGGGCAATCAGTTAGGAGCCAGTGATCCCTGATTTTGAGAGGCAGATATCCCCCAAGGGGTCCTGGGTTGGAGAGGGTGCAAGCCGAACTGAGGGACCCCCGCCCTCTGTGCACGAATTTTGTGCACCAGGCCTCTAGTTATGTTATATTGTCAACTGTAACTGAAAAACGAAAATATTTGCTACTAAAAGAAAAAAGAATCAGAAACACAGTTTAAGGGATATAATTACTCTAACTAATTAGACCAGGTTTCCTGACTCAGATACCAGAAGAATTTCCTGTACATCACACTGCCCTCAATCTTCTCTCCTCAAAATATTTCCTTCTCTATGCTAACCATTCTCAACTCCTTCCACTATTCCTCACTTAGGGAATTCCAAGTTCCTCACCATGCTGATTGTGCTGTTTTGGCAATATTAATCTGGAAACAAATGAGATCTACTGATTTCCTTAGCCTAGACATATATTTCATGAACACAGCCAAGGTCTAGATTTCCTTTTTTAGGAACCATGCCACACTGCCGGTGAACACCGAGCCTGTGGTTCACTAAACCGTCTCTATTTTTCACATTGACTGTTGCCAAGTCTCCCACATCTGGCTTTAAACTTCACCTGCTAAAAACAAGTTTCAATTTACTTGAATGATTGTTGTTAAAAATTTCTACGTTGGCCCTAACCGGTTTGGCTCAGTGGATAGAGCATAGGCCTGCAGACTGAAAGGTCCCACGTTCGATTCGGGTCAAGGGCATGTGCCTTGGTTGCAGGCACATCCCCAATGGGGAGTGTGCAGGAGGCAGCTGGTCGATGTTTCTCTCTCATCGATGTTTCTAACTCTTTATACCTCTCCCTTCCTCTCTGTAAAAAAAAAAAAAAAAAAAAAAATCAATAAAATATATTAAAAAAATTTCTACATTGTAAATCTTAAGTGGAAAGGAGAGATTTTAAATATAATAGAGACACAGCAGATGTCCACTTATCTTTAAAAAAATTCAAATATTAACACTTGAGGGGAGAGAGAGAGAGAGAGAGAGAGAGAGAGAGAGAATCCCTGCCCTGGCCAGTGTGTTTCAGTGGACAAAGCATTGCCCTCCTCACCAAAGGGTGGGGTTCCATTCCCGGTCAAGGGCACATACCTGGCTTGCAGGTTCAATTCCCTGCCCCCTGCCCCAGTCAGGGCAGGTGCAGAAGACAACCAATCAATCTCTTTCTCTCTCTCTCTCTCTCTCTCTCTCTCTCTCTCTCTCTCTCTCTCTCTCAAAATCAATGGATACCCTAGCCAGTTTGGCTCAGTGGATAGAGCCTCACACTAAGGACTGAAGGGTTGAGGGTTTGATTCGTGACCCTGGACAGGAGGCAACCAATAGATGTGTCTCTAACATTGATGTTTATTTCTCTCTGTCTCTCCCCTTCCCTCCCCCTCTCTTGGAAAATCAATGGGAAAAATGTCCTCAGGCGAGAATAACAAAACAAAACAAAAAAAAAAAGGAAGAAATCTCTTACTCTCTTCCAACCTGAAGCACACAGACTTATTGTCCCACAGAGGGGAGTCAGGGGTGGGGGGGGGGGGACAGAGAAGGGGACCAAAATTAAAGAGCAACAAAGCACAGCTCTTGTCTTTTGTGCTCTTAAGGTCTGATTCGGTAAATCTCAAAGTAATGAAGAAGTTTTTCAGAACAAATTTTGATTTTACCTAATTTTTGCCATACAGGCTGATTTTAGAACCTGAGACCTCACCACCAACCCCAGTAAAATGACACTTCTGGGAACCTACATGGCCGCAGTGTTTTTCTGTTAGCAACTTTGACTGCAAGCCCCCATGCAGTGTGGTGCAGGAAGTGCAGACCTGGCTAAACTCAACTCGACCTGCGTCCTTTACCACACCTCTTGGTGTGCCCATTTTCTCACCTACGAGAAGGCAGGGTCGCTGTGAGGATGGAGAAGTTATGTGCAGAACACCCTCACCAAGGGTAGTCCTTGGCCAGGGTGTCTCTGTGGGCTGGACTCACACACACCACAGTCACTGACAAGGAAGAACGTAGCCTAGCCAGTCCTACAGTATATAGCAGGGACCCTAACTTACATGGCACAAACCCAGAGTTTTTGGAGGCCTGCCCTGGCCCCTAGGGCAGTAGGACCTGTGTGAATGTCCTACCTCTGGTCTAGTCTGACACGGGAGGTAAAGCGCTCAGGGCACATAGTGTGAACCTGTGCAGTCTCTACGCCTATGCACAAGTGAGGAAGCAAGAATCCAGAAGACACATGCTGGGGTGATCCTGCCAACCACAGCTGTCTTGTCTCCCTGGTTAAGAATATGTCTGTTCCTACTTGCATGCATCCATAGGAGCATAATCAGTGGACACGGGAAACTGGGGGTTAGGGAGGAAGGGGGGGAAGGGCAAGGGAAAAAATGGAGATCTATCTATCATCTGTTGTAATACTTATCTATCACTTGTTGTAATACTTTAAGCAATGAAATAAAAAAAAAAAAAAAAAAAAGAATATGTCTGTTCCTTACGATTTGCATAGTGACCTGGCATTTGTATAACCACAAAGCCACTAGCTATATGTGGCAATGTAAATTCAATTTTTAATTTATTAAAATTAACTAAAATGACAACTTTGGCCCTAGCCGATTTGGCTCAGTGGATAGAGCGTCGGACTGGGGACTGAAGGGTCCCAGGTTTGATTCCGGTCAGGGGCATGTATCTTGGTTGCAGGCACATCCCCAGTAGGGGTTGTGCAGGAGGCAGCTGATCAATGTTTCTCTCTCATCGATGTTTCTGGCTCTCTATCCCTCTCCCTTCCTCTCTGTAAAAAAATCAATAAAATATATTAAAAAATAAAAAATAAAAAAACAAAATGACAATTTTGGTTCCTTAGTCACACTGGTCACATTTCAAACATTTAATAGCCATACATGGCTGGTGACTACCATATTGGAAAAAGCAGACACAGACATTTTCATAGCCTCAGAGACTATGAACAGGGCTAAGATCTTACAATCCAGGAGGTCTGTGTTTTTATACCTTTTTTACAGATACAGAAATTCAGGCTCAGAGTGACTAAGCGACTGCCAGAGGTGGTATAATATCAGATCCAGAATAAGAACCCAGGTCTTCTGAATCCAAGACTAAAATGTTTTCCATTTCTTCATGTCAGCTAGCTGTCACTGAAAAAAACGAGGGACCTCAATTGAGGTTACCTGGGTTTTTCACAGCGCTAATTCTGATAGTCCCCAGGTCATGTGAGAGAGTCTCAACAGGTTCTATGGATGGTTGAAGTGAATTCAATCAATCCCACTCCATGTTGAGGGAAACCTGTACGTTGTGTCCGGAGCAGCTGGGAAAGATCCTGGGTTCTCAACAACTGCGTGGCCTACTGTGAGGACCTCGTAGCAAGTGGCACTTACTTCTTATACTCACTGTGAACAATATCGTGTAATTGGTGGCTTCACTCTGAATAAAAAGTAGGTATTCTCCAGCTTGGGTTTCTGTCATTTTCAAAATGAACATGGAAACAACTCCTCTGAAAAAGAAGAAAGAGAACTAGTTATTTTGAAAAACGTGTGAAACTAAAAGCATAAAATTTCATACTGAGTCAGAAGGCGCTTCGGTGTCTTCCATATTCCGTCTGTGACTGCGGCACGGACGGCTGCTCTATGGAGAACACAGCTTCTGTCATGTGTCCAACACTTGTTAGCTTAACCTTGACTTTTAACCAGTCTCTCACTCTCAAGTGAAGGAACTCCATTCCAACACCTTCCCTGCATGCTTCCCAACCCCAAACACACAGAATCTTTCATCCCAAACACGTAGGTGGAATGGCATGCTCCCGTCGGCAACAGGGTACCATTCCCTTCGACCAAGCACTCTCCACAGTCATATTGGCCCAGTCACGTGGCCACCAGCCTCAATTTGCATTTCCAGAACCAGATCACAATACAAGCAAGATATACTGAGATTAAAAATAAATAAATCTTTTTGTGCCTCTCTGAATGAGAGAATTCAAGCAAAATCTGACACAAAGCATTTTCCTATGAAGTAATAATGACACTGACATATCACATAGATGTAAAGATGTCTCGATGTTTGCATTTTTAATTTTTCAGATATTCAGCAAAGATAAATTTGGCTAGGGGCATTCACTTCAAAGAAATGGTTTTGGTGTGTGTTTGGCGATGCCCATTCTTATTAAAGCTTAAAATATTCCCTAGCAGTTTGTTGAGTAATGTTGGCTTTAAATGCACAGTTCCTGACATTTAGATCTTTTCTACTCAAAGTGTGGTCTTTCCCTGACAGTGTTTGCATCAGCTAGGAGTTGATGGAGGTGCAGAATCTCAGGCAGGCACCACCTAGACCTCTTGAACCAGAATCCAAATTTTAACAAGACCCCCAGGCCATCCAACACTCAGAGCTCCAAGCAGCAGAGTTCAGGAGTATTTGCGCTGCACTCACATAGACAGCAAATCACTGGGTTAGTATACATTTGATTGGTTTCTGGAAATATTTTGGTGATGGGCCCTCTTTCTCTGAATCATTCCCTCCTCTCATGTAACTTGTGAAAAAGTTTTGGTATTAAGTTAACTAATGTTAACTAATTTTTTGGTGTTAAGTTAACTAATCCACAAGACCTATCTCTGACTTTGGCTAACAAACAGAACTACCTATTTATTTCAAAGCAAAAAAGGCTACTCTCGTTGAGTGAAATGAACCCTACTTTTTTTACTTGTCTTTTTGGTCTCAATCCAGCAGGAACTGTTGTGGCATCAAATTTTAATAAGATTTCCAGAACATTTCTTGAAGCCAAAATTCTTAATATGAGCGTGTCTTGGTTTAAGCCAAAGATAAAGGTAACTGAAAAACAGAAGTGAGTAATAGTCTGAAAACAGGAAAAGAAAATGAATGTGTTCCAAGATTTAGAACCAGACTTCAGAATTATAGCCACTGTCCTGAACATTATATAAGAGTCTGCTTGAACTTAAAAAAATAAATAGAAATACTTGGTACAAGTCCATCACAGACATGTTCCCAAACCTCAGTCAACTGGCCTGACACCCACATTAAGTCATTTGGGTGCCATTTGCTGTATTTCTATTCTGGAAAGATAATACCTCTTCTACATGTCTTGGGCTCCAAAACACTCCCAAGAATTAGAGAAAAAAGGCAGCCTTGAAATTATTAAGAGGGCATTTAAATGATCTGTACCTCTTGCTTCCTGACCCCATAAGGTCTCAGCAAGAGGATAGGGACAACAGGTGACAGCAATCAGGACAGAGTTAGATATGGGCTTGGATGTCAATCCACAAATACTGACTAAGGTATTTTTCCACATCATGAGACCAGTATTCCTCACACACAGATCAATTTCTTACTAAAATATTTTGTGGATATCACATGTCAAAAATGCTCATCATACTATAAAATAAAATAGATAAAACCAAATGTTCTTTCCCCAAGCATTTCTCAGAAAGAAGCTTCTTACTACTTTAACTAGTAAACTTCTTGATACTATAACTAGAATGTATTAAAACTTTCTAACTTTTTATCTTTAAGACAGTTAAGAAACAAGATACCCAAATAGGCTAACACGCTGTGTCTCCTCGGGAGTTCAACCAGAAGACCGGGAGTTCAACTGCTCGCTATGACATGCACTAACCACCAGGGGGTGGTGTGGAATGAAGGAGGGCCCTGGCCAGCAGCAGAAAGGCCCCTATCAGCCCTGATCACTGGCCAGGCCTAGGGACCCTACCTATCCACAAATTTCATGCACCAGGCCTCTAGAGTATTTTATATTTTACCAGCTATTCACTGCTTGCTTAGGCCCTAACTATATTATATATCTATTTATAATTTTTTTAAATAATAGACTTTTTAGCCCAATGTTAGATTTATAGAAAAACTGAGCAGAAAGTAAAGAGAAATTCTACATACATCCTTCCTCCCAACCTCAGTTTGCTACAACTGATGAACCAATATTTATATTAACTGAAGTTTATAGTTTACATTAGACTTCACTTTTTGTGTTGTACATCCTATGAGTTTTGACAAATATATAATGTCATGTATCTATACCGTAAGTAGATTTTTACTTCATTATTTCACTGGAGATAAGAGTTACAATGGGCATGTACAGAAATTTGAAAATAAACTCTAAATGAAGCAAAAGATATTTTTATAGCACAAAAAAAAAAAGTATTCCTCCAAATATCCTATGGTTGCACATCCACCTCCCTCCCTTACCTGTTTTGTAAATCAAAGTGTGGCTGGCAATTCAGGGAGCTGTGTTTGAAGACCCAGAGACAAGAAATGTTCCCCGGGGTTGTGAGTAGCACTTGCAATGTGATGGATGCAGATGCGTCTACTTGGACCCTGGCCGCCTCGTAGACTGCCTCTGCACTCTCAGGCCTCAAGGCACAGCCAAGGTCTTCCAGGGATTCTGATGCCTGTAAAACATACAAAACAACGTGAACTTACTACAAGTGTATATTTAATGCTGCCTCTTAGTTGAAACATTTTCCAAATACATACATGTTAATGTGCTGCACCCATTGAGAATGTATCGCCGACTGAAAAAATAACATTAATTATAATTCTCTTTTAAAAAGGTAGATACTTTAGACAGCATTTCTAAAATGGTACAGGCTGTTATGGGTTGAATTGAGCCATCCCTTGACCCCCAAATTCATATAATGAAGTCCTAACCCCCAGTACCTCTGAATGTGACTATTTTTCAATAGTCTTTACAGAAGTAATCAAGTTAAAATGAGGCCATTAGGTGGTCTCTAACCCAATATGATTGGTATCCTTATAAAAAGAGGAAATTTGGAGAAGACATACATACAGGGAGAATGCCATGCTAACAGGAAGAGGGTCACCTACAAGCCAGGGTGAGAGGTCTGGAACAGTTCCTTCCCTCAGAGCCTCAGAAAGAATCAACCCCACTGACATCTAGATTTCAGACTTCTAGCCTCCAGAACTAAGAAACAATAAATTTCTGTTGTTTAAGTCACCCAGCCTGTGGTACTTAGTTATGACAGCTCTAGCAAATTAATATACACAATAACCACAAAATTTGTCATATATAGGTAAATGTTTTTGTGATTCTTGGTATGCAGATACAAATCTACATAGTAAATTGGTATTTGCATCAGAGGGAATTTAAAAACCAAAATATTTTCTGGGCAGATATTCCCCATAGGCTCATTGCCACCACCATATACCGGGGCTGCTTCAAAAAATGGAGATATACTGAGGGGAGGGTGTGGTAGCAAATTCTAATGAGAGAACCTTCACCTCCCATCCCCTAACGTGTGTATATAGTTAGTGCACACATATATATGCAAACACACACACCACACACACAAGCTTCTTCAGGTAAGAAGCAAGGTAGCTCTTCTGTTATTGACCATAAGTCATATTTCTGATTTTATTTGTTCACTTATTCAGTTAGTATCAGATAAGTTCATTTAATCAGTATCTGATAAGTGCTAGACCATCTGCCAGGCACTTTTAAGAAAAGGTACTGATCTTATCCTTAAAGTTTTGAGTCTAGTATTAAGAAGTAAGTAAAACAGAAAAAAAATGTGACCCATAAAAAGGCACTAATTATGTTGACAGGCAAATTTAAGGGCTCTGGAAATTCAAAGGATGGACAGGTGACTTCCAAGCTGGGGTGGTGGGCATGCCTCACTGAGTCCAGCAGTGGAGATGGATCTTAAAAGATGGGCATAGGCCTGGGTGGCGTGGCTCACTGGTTGAGTGTCAACCTATGAACCAGGAGGTCACAGTTCAATTCCCAGTCAGGGCACATGCCTGGATTGCGGGCTCCATGGCCAGTGTAGGGTGTGCAGGAGGCAGCCAATCAATGATTCTCTCATCATTGGTGTTCCTATCTCTCTCTCCCTCTCCCTTCCTCTCTGAAATCAATAAAAATATATCCTCAGGAGGCAACCAATTGATGTGTCTCT
The DNA here is from genome assembly GCA_004026665.1 of Murina feae. Taxonomy (NCBI): domain Eukaryota; kingdom Metazoa; phylum Chordata; class Mammalia; order Chiroptera; family Vespertilionidae; genus Murina; species Murina feae. The sequence goes on from PVJC01005729.1 coordinate 37,781, forward strand.
CTCCCATTGATATTTCTCTGTCTCTCCCCTCCCTTCCACTCTCTCTAAAAATCAATGGAAAAATATCCTTGGGTGAGGATTAACAACAACAAAAAATGACAATGTACATGTATCTGCTCATTTGTACACAAGAAATACAGGAATAGTATCCAAAATCTAAAGGGATTGGTTAAGTACAGGAGGTAAGTAAAAAAAAGGATGGAAACTTGATAATAGAGATGAGAAGGAAGTAATACCTCTCTGAACATACTTTTAAAAAAATGTTGTTGATTGACTTTAGAGAGAGGAAGGGGGTGGGGAGAGAGAGAGAGAGGGAAACATTGATTTGTTGTTCCATTTACTTATACATTCAGTGGTATTTCTTGTATGTAGCCTAACTGGAAATTGAACCCACAACATTGGTGTATTGGAATGATTCTCTAACCAACCAAGCTACCTAGCCAGGACTGAATATACCTTTTTATATTGCTTTGGCTTTTAGGACCATATCATGTTTCATATACTAAAAAAATAAATAATTAAAACCAACTAGGATATAGGAGGAACTCAAAATGGAATGCAAACCAAATTAACTTAATGTCTAATGAATAAGATAACCATAGTGAAGATGGTAGGAAAGTAAAGGACTCAGAGAAATAATACTTTGTATATAATATGGTTAAAAACAAAAATAATTATAACGCAGCAACAGCATTCTACTTGTTTATCCTGTTTCTCACTGGGATGTGGGCTAACAATTCTGAAACTACTTTAAGTATATGCTAGAATGGAATACATAAGTAAATTGCTATAGATAATGAGAGTCAGGTTTCTTACTGCCAGAGACAGAAATACTAATAAGGAAAGAGGGAAAGTTAGAATGAAATCTTCGGTGCCAAATTAAAATCAAAGTTATCATATTGAACTTACTGTGATGGATGGAGATGATAGATAGATAGATAGATAGATAGATAGATAGATAGATGATAGAGAGCAATAAATATAGTGTGTGTGTGTGTGTGTGTGTGTGTGTGTGTGTGTTGGGGGGGTTAATATACATGCATACATTTCCTAGCTTTGCCTGTTGAGAGGGCCTAGAAGCAATGACATCCAGTAGCAATGAGGATATACAGCTCTCAGATCTTGGTTTCTAAATACTATTGTCCAAGAAACCAGTGTTCTTTGGAGAAGTGATTAATTCCAGGGCTGAGGTGAGAAAAATACAAGATGAGCCTGAACTACATTATAATATCAAAAAGTAAGTGTTTGAAAAAAGATAAGGACATGTTGAAGGGACACAGGAGCCAATCTGAAGTAGCTTTTTGTACAACAAAGTAAAAATGATAGTTCTGGGTTATAACCCATAGAATCAAATAAATGTCTATGAGGCCATACTGATAAATAATTGAATAAATAAATAAAACAGAGATAAGGGACAGCTCTTCCTCACAGAAGAATGCCAATTAATAAATGTAGAGAGAGTGAGGGAAAAGGAACAATCACCATTAGGCAAACATCACAGTAATAACTGTTGTAGACGAAGTCCACTAATGGAAGCTAAAATCAGCAGGTGAGAATTGGAGGAGAAAAGGGATATTTTCATCTCCCCCAAAATATTGGTTAATTACAAAGGAAAAATAGTAACTTGCAGTGGATAAGCCAGCACACAGCAACTTAATCTTCAAACAGAAATGAAGAATGATGAAAATATTCTGATTTTAAACAACAATTAAGTATACTGTGGGCACAGTAAAAATATCTTATTTTGAGTCCAGGATATGCTGTTAATATAGCTAAGGGCTGTAGAAACTTATTTATTAGGTTTTCATGGACAAATTTTCTCTACTAATGAATCCCTGGTTATTCAAAACACCCCTGACTATAACATTTCCAGAAAGATATCTCATCTGAAAACTGTGAACTGTGGAAGAAATTTTTAAAAATCTTTTTCAAAACCCTTTTTAGCCTGGCTGGTGTGGTTCAGTGTTTGAGCATCAACCTACGAACCAGGAGGTCACGGTTTGATTCCTGGTGAGGGCACATGCCCAGGTTTCAGGCTCGATCTCCAGTGTGGGCTATGCAGGAGGCAGTCAATTAATGATTCTCTCTCATCATTTATGTTTCTAGCTCTCTCTCCTCTGAAATCAACAAATATGTATATATTTTAAAACTTAAAAAAAAGCCACAAACACCCTGATAATCCACTTCACATTGAAGTGGGAAAATACCCAAACGCAGCAGCTCCAACTTCAAGGAGATGAAAATGCATGATGAGGAATGCTCACCTTTGCCACAATTAAAGGTCCTATAGTTATTAGTTTAATGCTTTTTAAGAACTACCAGATCTTAATATAATCCTGACTATTGATTAAAATATAATTTATACTACATGAAAAAATAATAATGCAGGACTTAATACTAGGAACCAAAACTAATCATTAATTTTTTAAAGATTGTGTTTTATAAGAAAACACTTAAATGTGTGCAATTATTTTCTTATGTTGAAAGGACAGTAAGCCCTGGCTGGGTAGCTCATTTGTTAGAGCATTGTCCCAATACACCAAGGTTGTGAGTTCAATCCCCAGTCAGATCACATACAAGAATCGATCAATGAATGCATAATTAGGTGGAACAACAAACCAATGTCTCTCTCTCTCTCTCTCTCTCTCTCTCTCTCTCTCTCTCTCTCTCTCTCTTTCTCTCTCTCTCTCCCCCCTTTTCCCCCACCTTCCTCTTTCTCTAAAATCAATTTTTAAAAATTTAAAGACACTAAAAGTTCAAAACATTATAGAAATAATATTTAGTGCTCTAACCGGTTTGGCTCAGTGGATAGAGCATCGGCCTGAACTGAAAGGTCCCAGGTTTGATTCTGGTCAAGGGCATGTACCTTAGTTGCCGGCACATCCCCAGTAGGGGGTGTGCAGGAGGCAGCTGATCGGTTTCTCTCTCATCGATGTTTCTCTCTATCCCTCTACCTTCCTCTCTCTAAAAAATCAATAAAATATATTTTTTAAAAAAGAAATAATATTTAGTTTCTCATCTACACTGAAATACTATGTATGCAAATACATAATTAATAAGTCAATGTGTTACTATACCAATAGCAATTAACAAATTCAAACCAAAAATCTGGCACTAAAAAATCATGCATTAAATTAGGTGTTATCATTCATGTAAAATGTTGCCATTAAAACTTATTTCATACTGATTTTAAGATTTAAGAATATTTCTAATATCTTTGATTTGGGGGGGACACATAGGTTATCATGTCATGTGTTTATGTGTTATAACTATACAAAAGAAAATAGTGACTATATATTGGTATAAATCCTTAACTAAAAATGTCCATGAAGTTGGCTAATTTAGGTTTGCTTTTTATTGTACATCTACTTCCAGTATTCTCAGTTCACTACTGTTTAAGCTCCCTTCATTTATGTAAATACCCAGGCTATGTCAGATGAACAGCAAGAAGGAGAAGAGTAATGAAAATCAAGGCTGGAACCTGAAGGAGTCAGAGCTGGATTATGGAGCAGTTTGCATGTCAGCTTAACTAAGGTCACTGAAGGTGTCAAGGCAGGCAGTAAAGGCTAGAGGTGATTCTGGAAAAACAGTCTGATAGCCCATGTGAGATGAACTGCAGAAGGAAGAAGCTACATAAGATATTATTGTTTATTTTAATGGAGTTAATGAGGGCTTGAATTAGGGAAGTGAGAGTGAGACTAGAGTATCTGAAGTGATTATATGAGAACTAGTCAAGAAAGGAAATTGATGAGACTTGGTATTGAGTGCATGTGAAGGCAAAGGAGAGTAAGTACTCCAAAATGACACTTGAGCTTTCAAGCCTGGGAACAAGATAGGAACATAAACAGAAATCAGTTAATACAAGAATGTGAACAGGTTTGAGGAAATAGAACTGGAATTAATTGTGGATACAAATATTAATGAGAAAATGGAAAACATATATCTATATCCAGAAGGTAGTTAGAAATTGGAGACTCGGGCTTGAGAGAGAAGTCTGGGTGCTCTCTAAGAAGAAAGTGAGATTCCCTTACTTCTTCCTTGAAACTAAACTCAAAGAGAACATGACTCTTAATGGAGTGGAGTGCAGGGTAGCAATGAGCATAGATGCTCATATGCACCAGGTATGAGTACATAATATACGTAAAAATATAAAAAGAAAGACTCATATAGCCATGGTAGGTCTCAAGAGAAAATATAGCTAAACTTATACTGTTAATATTACTTTACCGTGGGATATGACGAAGGTATCCCCACTGATGAATCATTGCTCTTATGATTGATTAAAACACACTTGATCACAGGCAGATCTTGATTTTTAATAGTCTCAAACACCATTGCTGAAAAAACAACTGTAAAAAAAAATAAAAACAGTGATATTGATACGTGCACATCTTTAAAAGAAAACACATATTCATCTTGCAACAAAACTGCAAAACCAATGTCATCATGGAAAAGTGGCCAGCAGGAAACAACACGTCATAAAGGGCGAGTCTTACTAGAAGTCAGGAGCAGTGCTACTTAGAGCAGTGCTGTTCACAGGACGCTCCGCAGCGAGGGAGATACTTTTCCCCTGTGCTGTTCCATATGGTAGTCATTAGCTACATGTGACTAGTAAGCATTTGAAATGAGGCTAGTGCAACTACAGAGGTGATTATTGGTATACAAGCCATGTCTTTCATATGGATGGCTGTAGAATTTTCTCTTTGGGCATTAAAACTTCCAAATTAGGTGATTTTTTGATCGTCTATTTCCATCCATGGTGTTAGATATTTGATAGGCCTTTTTAATATAGAAATTCATAGTCTTCTCTGGAGGAGTTTTCTTGAATTATTTCTTTGATTCCTTCTCTCTCTTTTACATTCTATTCTCCTATTATTGAGATGTTTTTCCCAAACGAGTGATGATTCTTGATAGTTTGCTCATATATAAGAATGAAGCACAAAATGATCGTGTAAGCTCTGTGCACACGGTTTCACCTGCTGCCTGATCTCCTCTGCATGGTTATCTTTAGGTTTTCCCATAGGCTGGTCAGATTCCCCAGAGAGACTTTTCTCTCTCTAGTCTGCTGCCCATATTGTGGGACTGGAGCTGGTGCCCACATCAGGAGTCCTGAAGTGCAAATCAGCTTGCTTCTCAGCTTTCTCTTCCCCACCTTATGACTCAGCTTTCTTCACGTGTGTTAAAGCTCTCAAAATGTTATTTTCTGCTTCCCCATTATCTTTGTCCTTATACTTTATGTCTTAATTGTGTTTACTGTCATTTAGTAGACTATTGGTAGACAGGAGGTAAATGTATGTACTCAGCCACCTTTATACCTTGTAATCTGCTTTAAAATGTCAGTATTGTAGCTATGGAAAATACATATTAAGACACATTCACTGGTTTGTTTTATTATGTTTTTATTATTTCATTATTTGCTAAAGAAGTCACATTATACTAATGCTAGTGGAACTAGAAGCGAAAACTCACTCTAAATCCCTATATTCTAACAAATAAACCATTTTCATTTCTTTACAACTTTTGCCATCTGTGTGTGTGTATGTGTGTGTGTATAGTCTAATAAAAGAGTAATATTGAAATTGACCATTTCTACGGATGCCTAAGCCACACCCACCAGCCAATTAGAGTGGCTGTATGCAGATTAACACAGCCAAGATGGAGGCCGGCAGTCACGGAGCTGGAGTAAACAGCAGGCTTCCGTTGCACCAGCAGTAAACTGTCTGCTGGCTGGCTGGGCCTCTCTGCACTCCAGGCAACATATTTGTAACATTGTTTCAATTATAGAAGCCTTGGAGCTGAAGCTTTCGTTGCATCAGCGATGGAGGGAACTGCCTAGGCTGGCTGGGCATGTCACTAAGGCAACATTCTTTCAATTATAGAAGCCACAGAGCTGACGCAGACAGGGGGCTTCATTATCTGCCTAGGCCTCATCTTAAAGGAACAGTGTATCAATTATAGAAGATAAATAAACCCCAGAAACCTGCTTCCAGCCAGCCTTGCTAGGACATTGGGTCAATGGGAGCTGTGAGCAGCTTAAAAGCCTGAAAACAGCCTTCAGGCCCGCACCCAGGCTGGCCACACCCCAATGGGGTGAGGGACCCCACTGGGGGGTTTGGCCAGCCTGCAAAGAGCCATCAGCCCCTCACCCAGGCTGGCCAGGTACCCCAGTAGGGACCCAAAACCTGAAGGGGCTGGGGGCAGCCTGAAAATGGCCCTCAGCCCGTCACCCAGGCTGTCCACACCCCAATGGGATGAGGGTCCACACTGGGGCTTGGCCAGCCTGCAAACAGCCATCAGCCCCTCACCCAGGCTGACCAGGCACGCCAGCAGGTGGACATCCCCAGAGGGGTCCCAGACTGCGAGAGAGCACAGGCCAGGCTGAGGGACCTCCCGAGGGCACAAATTTTTGTGCACCAGGCCCCTAGTATATATATCGTCTTCAATTAATTATATTGATAGGTAGAAATCATTTTATATACCAATTTGAACACAATATAAGCATTTCTTAGGATGCTACATAGAATTGATTTGCATTCTTTTAGTGGATACACTAGTAAAATGATCCAGCCATTCCCTTACTTATTACACATTTCACCATTTCCCCTTGTCTTTTAAAATACTTCACTAAGAGATTCACAAGATAGCGGCCGTCAGGACAGCGGTGAGGGAGAGGTTGTGAGTGAGTGAGGAAGTGAAAGGGTGTGTGTGCCTGTGTAAGTGAAGGACAGTTAGGTCCTGCAGGAGTATCAGGGGCTGGAAGACTAGGCTCTCCTGGATGAGGAGCCCCTGCCATTGCTGTGGGCACTCCTCGGGCTGTGAGGCTTGGACACGGAACCCACGCCATCTTGAAGGGGAGATCAACCTCCACAAGGAACCCAGCCTTGCCTGCACTAAGACTGGCCTTTGACACTCAAGACCCTGAAGCCACACCAGCCAGTCATACAGCCTCGCCCGCAGACCTGCAGACCCCAGGATGTCCACCTCCAAGGGCTCACGGCTCCCTCAGCAGAAACTGCAACTCCCGCTCCCCGGTGACCAGCGTCTGGACATCGCAGTCCTGCAGCTCCAGCGCATGGGCCCGCGAGCCCACCTCCCCAGCAGGCGGCTCCTGGGACCCTCTGTGAGCTGCCACTGGGCATGTGCCTCTCCAACCAAAGGCACACAACTCCCCCAACAGAAACTACTACTCCCTACTCCCTGGTGGTTGGCATCTAGACACTGCAGTGAGCTACTAAGGGCTCACATATCCGGACAAGGTCACGCTATCTCAGCCACAGACTCTGAGATTCCCACATCCCCAGCCATTGGCTCCTGGACCCCCTCATGATTTGCAGAGTGAAATCACCCTGACCAGAGATCCACTGCCTCATGTGCAGACTACAGAATAGCTGCCTCTTACTGTCATGGACTCCAGGACCTTCACAGTAATTTGCAGAGTGACACTACCTCAGCAAAAGTCACACAACACTAGCCAGAGTCACACTACCTGAGCCTCAGGCCCTGAGACCACTTTATCCCAAGCCATGAACTCTAGGATCTCATAGTGAGCACACACCAGTGAGACCTCAGGCAACCCTTTCCACAAGAGTTGGAACCACAAGCACATCCACAACAGCTTGCACTACAAGGCCAGGGGTGAGACACATTGTCAGAGAACCTATGACGACACTTCATCCACAAATAAGAAACTAACATTCAAGACACAACTACATCAGGAGAACCCAAATAATTCAAGTAGTGGGCTCCACTAGAACACCAAGCTCAGGAGTTCTGGGTTCCAAAAATCACCAACTACATAGGACAACCCCCAAAAGAACCTGGCTAACAAGGCAGTTGGATCTAAGACATAGAAATAATTAAAACATTACAGAAAAGTGGGGAGACAAAGAAACAATCCCCAAAGGAAAGAAAAAGAGGAATCACCAGAAAAGGAAGTAAATGAAACGAAGGCAAATAATTTGTCAGAGAAAGAATTTAGAGTAATGGTTATAAGGATGCTCAAATGTCTGGATGACAAATGCATACAACTCAATGAGAATTATAAGGAGCTGAATGAGAATTTGACCAACATGATAAGGAATCAAAAGGAAATGAAGAATGACATAGCTTCAATAAAGAACACAATGGAAGGTTGATTTCTGTGGAGGCATGCAGTAAGTTGCAGAAGGCTTATTGTGGAGAGCATGAAGGCCTGTTGAGGATTGGCTCACAGGCTCCCCTGGCTGGGCAGCCTCTACTGCTACTGAAATCTCTCCTGGAGCAGCAGGCTCTGCCACAGAGACTGTGCCACATTGAAGGAGAGACAAGCTGTGATGGGAAGCCCAGCCTTACCTTCAACCAGGGAGACCTCTGATACCTCCCAGGACCCTACAACCACACGCCCAGAGACCAGCTGCCTCAGCTGTGAACCTGAGAACACCAGGACTACAGCCTTCTCAGACCGTGGGCACCTAAAGGGTCTGTCCAGGGGGAGAAAAAGCAGCACAAATACACGGATGAACTCTGTTCCTTCTCACAGAGCAGATAGAAGGAACAGCTGAATCTAATAACACCCACCGGAATTGGTGAATTAAACACAGCTGGTGAGGTAATCCATGGACTGAAAGATCAGATATCACCTAGCAGGGGTCCTCAAACTACGGCCCACGGGCCACATGCGGCCCACCGAAGACATTTATCCAGCCCCCCGGGTGTTTTGCCACCTTGTTTTTTACTTCAAAATAAGATATGTGCAGTGTGCATAGGAATTTGTTCAAAGTTGTTTTTTTTAAAACTATAGTCCGGCCCTCCAAAGATCTGAGGGACAGTGAATTGGCCCCCTGTTTAAAAAGTTTGAGGAGCCCTGACCGGCTTAGCTCAGTGGATAGAGTGTCAGCCTGCAGACTGAAGGGTCCCAGGTTTGATTCCAGTCAAGGGCATGTACCTTGGTTGCCAGCATATCCCCGGTAGGGGGTGTGCAAGAGGCAGCTGGTCAATGTTACTCTCTCATTGATATTTCTAACTCTCTATCCCTCTCCTTTCCTCTCTGTAAAAGAATCAATAAAATATATTTAAAAAAAAATAAAAATAAAAATAAAAAGTTTGAGGACCCCTGGCTAGAGAAAGCTCTGTTTCCTCAGATTCATCTGTGTGTTTGTTGTTTAGGTATAGTTAGTTTACATATTTTGGACTAGTTGTTGTTTATAGTTTGCATTCATCTCTGGATGTTTGTTGTCTGCATATTTTGGATTAGTTGTTGCTTTATTTGAGTTTTCTCCCCATATACATATATTTTCCCCCTTCTTTTTTTCTTCTCTCTTTTACATTTTTTCCTTTTCTCAATATCATTTTTGCACTGTTTTCTATCCCCTAATTCTTTTTTCTCTGGTGGTCACCTTTATTTGGAGTTATTAGTATTGTGAATACATTTGTGTTTGGTGCCCTGTGCATTGTGTCTTATTGTGTTGCATTTTGTGCCTTTAAGTCAAGGCAGGAGAGAGACAGCTATATAACCAGACACCCTGAGAGGAGCGATCACAAGGAGAAAAAGAAACAGCCCGCATATGAAAGAAAATGAGGAATCACTAGAAAAGGAAGTAAATGAAATAGAGGCAAGCTATAATGTCAGAGAAAGAATTCAGAGTAATGGTCATAAGGTTGCTGAAAAGGATGGAAGACAAATTCAACAATATGTGTATGAACCAAAAGGAAATGAAGAAGAAACAAGAAGAAAAGAAAAATGACATCACTGTAATAAAGAACACAATAGAAAGCATCAACAGTAGACTAGAAGAAGCAGAGGACCGCATCAGTGAGCTAGAAGACAAGGTAGGAAAAAATACCCAAGTAGAGCAGAATCCAGAAAAAAAATCAAAAAACAGGAGGACTAGAGCCTAAGGGAACTTTGGGACAATACAAAAGGAAACAACATCCACATAATAGGGTAGCTAGAAGGAGAGGAAACTGAGCAAGGAATAGAAAACCTATTTGAAAAAATGACAGAAAACTTCCCTGATATAGTGAAGAAAAAATTCACAGAAGTCCAAGAAGCTCACAGAGTCCCAAACAAGATGAACCCCAAAAGACTAACACCAAGACACATTATACTTAAATTGGCAAACACCAACGACAAAGAAAGAATCTTAAAGGCTACCAGAGAGAGACAGAAAGTTACCTACAAAGGATCCCTGATCAGACTAGCAACTGATTTCTCAACAGAAACACCTCAGACCAGGAGGGAATGAAATGAAATATACAAAGTCATGCAAAGGAAGAGTCTGAATCCAAGAATGCTGCACCCAGCAAGGCAATCAATCAAAACTGAGGGTGAAATCAGAAGCTTCACAGACAAAAAAGGACTAAGGGCTTTACTACCACCAAACCAGCAATGCAAGAAATGCTAAAGGGTCTGCTGTAAAAAGAAGAAATAGGAAGGGAAGAAAAAACACAGGCGTAAAGAATAAAAATGGTGACAAACAAGTATCTATCAATAATAACTTTAAATGCAAATGGATTAAGTGCCTCAATAAAAAGACATAGGGTAGCCCTAACTGGTTTGGCTCAGTGGAGAGAGTGTCAGTCTGTGGACTCAAGGGTCCCAGGTTCGATTCCGGTCAAGGGCATGTACCTTGGTTGCAGGCACATTCCCAGTGAGGGGTGTGCAAGAGGCAGCTGATCGATGTTTCTCTCTCATCGATGTTTCTAACTCTCTATCCCTCTCTCTTCCTCTCTGTAAAAAATCAAATATATATATATATATATATATATATATATATATATATATATATTTAAAGACATAGGGTAGCTGAATGGATAAGAAAACAAGATCTATATATTTGATATCTACAGGAAATCCACCTCAGAACAAAGGATTCACACACTGATGGTGAAGGGATGGAATAAGGCTTTTCAGGTGAATGAAAATGAAAAAAAGGGGGTATCAATACTTATATCTAACAAATTAGACCTCAAAGTGAACGCCATAACAAGAGATAAGGATGGCCACTTCATAATACTAAAAGGGCAATTCAACAAGAAGATATAACTCTGGTAAACATATATGCTCCCAATACAGAGCACCCACATACATTTAAAAAAAACTTCTGGAAGATATAAAGGTAGAAATTGACAGCAATACAGTCACAGTAGGGAACTGTAATACCCCCACTAACACCACTAGACAAATCCTCTAAACAAAAAATCAGCAAAGAAACATCAATCCTAAATGACTCACTAGATCAGATGGAATTAATTGACATCTTCAGAACATTCACCCCAAAGCCACAGAATATACACTCTTCTCAAGTGCACATGGGTAATTTTCAAACACAGACCACATAGTGGGACACATGCAAAGTTTCTTCAAATTCAAGAAGAGAGAAATTATATCAAGCATCTTCTCAGATCACAATGGCATAAAACTAGGAATCAACTACAAGAAAAACAATAAAAAAATCAAACACCTGGAGGCTAAATAGCATGCTATTAAACAATGATTGGGTTACCAAAGAGATCAAAGAAGAAATAAAAAGCATTGTGGAACAAATGACAATGAAAACACTACAATCCAAAATCTATGGGACACAGTGAAAGCAGTTTTGAGAGAGAAATTCATAGCTTTACATGCCTATCTTAAAAAAAACAAGAAAAACTGGTAATAAATTATCTAACCCTACAACTCAAAGAGTTAGAAAGAGAGCAGCAAGAAAAGCCCAGAAGGAAGGAAATAATAAAGATCAGAGCGGAGATAAATGACATAGAGACCAAAATAAAAAACAAAACAAACCAAAAAAAACCACAAACAATACAAAAGATCAACAAAACCAAGAGCTGGTTCTTTGAAAAGCCAATATCCTTGATGAACATAGATGCTAAAATCCCCATCAAAATTCTAGCAAATCAGATACAGCATTACATTAGAAAGATCATACACTGACCAACTGGTATTTATTCCAGGGATGCAAGGATGATACAATAACTGCAAATCAATAAATGTGATATATCGCATAAACAAACTGAGAGACAAAAATCACATAATCGTATCAATCAATGCAGAAAATGCATTTGACAAAATCCAACACCCTTTCTTGATAAAAACTCTCAGCAAAGTGGGAATAGAGGGATCATACCTCAACATAATAAAAGCTCTATATGACAAACCCACAGCCAACATCATACTCAATGGGCAAAAACTAAACCCATTTCCCCTAAGAACAGGAACAAGACAAGGATGCCCACTTTTACCACTTCTGTTTGACATAATACTAGAAGTACTAGCCATAGCAATCAGACAAGAAGAAATAAAAGGCATCCAAATTGAAAAAGAAGAAGTAAATCTGTCCTTATTTACAGATGACATGATACTATACATAGAAAACCTCAAAGACTCCATCAAAAAACTACTAAACCTAATAAATGAATTTGGCAATGTAGCAGGATACAAAATTAACACCCAGAAATCTATGATCTTTTTATACACCAAAAATGAGCTCACAGAAAGAGAAATTAGATAAAACAATCCCATTTACCAATGCACCAAAAAAATTAAGATACCTAGGAATAAACTTAACTAAGGACATAAAAGACCTGTATTTGAAAAACTGCAGGACACTGAAAAAAGAGATAGAGGAAGACATAAACAAATGGAAGAACATACCATGTTCATGGATTGGTAGAATCAACATCATTAAAATGTCCATACTACCCAAAGCAATCTACAGATTCAATGCAATTCCCATTAAAATACTAATGGCATATTTCAAAGATCTAGAGCAAACTCTCCAAAAATTAATCTGGAATAAGAAAAGACCCCAAATAGCCACAGCAATCCTGAGAAAGAAGAACAAAGTTGGGGGGATCATATTACCAAGCCACAGTTCTCAAAACTGCCTGGCACTAGAACAGACATATAGACCAATGGAACAGAACAGAGAACCCAGAAATTGACCCAAGTCATTATGCTCAATTAATATTTGACAAAAGAGGCAAGAGCATACAATGGAGTCAAAACAGTCTCTTTAATAAATGGTGCTGGTAAATGTGGACAGATACATGCAAAAAATGAAACTAGATCACCAACTTACACCATACACAAAAACAAACTCAAAATGGCTAAAGTACTTAAATGTAAGATGGGAAACCATAAAAATCCTATAAGACTCCATAGGCAGCAAAATTGCAGACATATATTGCAGCAATATCTTTACAGACACAGCTCAAAGGGCAATGGAAACTAAGGATAAAATAAACAAATGGGACTACATAAAAATAAAAAGCTTCTGCACAGCAAAAGAAACCATCAACAAAACCACAAGAAAGGCCCTGGCTGGTTTGGCTCAGTGGATAGAGCATCAGTCTGTGGACTCAAGGGTCCCAGGTTTGATTCTGGTCAAGGGTATGTTCTTTGGTGGTGGGCACATCCCCAGTAGGGGTTGTGCAAGAGGCAGCTGATCGATATTTCTCTCTCATCGATGTTTCTAGCTCTTTGTCCCTCTCCCTTCCTCTCTGTAAAAAAATCAATAAAATATATTTTTAAAAAATTACAAGGCTTAAAACACACACACACACACACACACACACACGAGAAAGCCCACTGCATGAGAGAACATATTTGCCAATGCTATTTCCGATAAGGGTATAATCTCCAAAATTTACAAAGAACTCATACAATTTAACGAAAGGAATATAAACAATCCAACCAAAAAATGGGCAAAGGATCTAAATAGATACTTTTTGAAAGAGGACATACAGAAGGCCCAGAGACATATGAAAACATGCTCAAAGACACTAACCATCTGAGAGATGCAAATCAAAACAATGAGATACCATCTCACACCTGTCAGAATGGCTACCATCAACAAATCAACAAATGACAAGTTATGCTGAGGATGTGGAGAAAAAGGAAACCTCCTGCAGTGCTGGTGGGAATGCAGACTGGTGCAGCCACTGTGGAAGACAGTATGGAGTTTCCTCAAAACGTTAAAAATGGAACTCCCATTAGACCTAGTAATCCCACTTCTAAGAATATATCCCAAGAAACCAGAAACACCAATCCGAAAGGATAAATGCACCCCCTATGTTCATAGCAGCACAATTTACAATAGTTAAGATTTGGAAATAGCCTAAGTGGCCATCAGCAGATGAGTGGGTTAAAAAACTGTGGTACATCTACACAATGGAATACTATGCCGCTATAAAAAAGAAGGAACTTTTGCCATTTGTAACAGCATGGATGAAACTGGAGAGCATTATGCTAAGCAAAATAAGCTAGTCAAAGAAAGATAAATATCACATGATCTCACTCATATGTGGGATACAATGATCCATATTATTTGATGAACAAGAATAGATTTAGTGACAAATGGTAGGGGAGGAGTGGGGGGTTAGAGAGCAACCAAAGGACTTATATGCCTGCATATTAACATAACCAATGGACACAGACACTGGGGCAGTGGGGGCTTGCCTGGGGTTGTATCAGGGGGGATCATTTGGGGAAAAAGGAGACATATGTAAAACTTTAGACAATGAAAATTTTTTAAAAAGAATACAATGGAAGGCTTCAATAGTAGACTAGGATAAGCTGAGGACTACATCAGTGAATTAGAAGGTAGAAAAAGCACCCAAGCATAGCTTCAACTGGAAAAGAAAACTTAAAAAGCAGGAGGAGAGCCTAAGGGAGCTTTGGGAAAACACAAAACAAAACAACAACCACATAATAGAGGTTCTAGAAGGAGAGGAAGCTGAGCGAGGAATAGAAAACCTGTTTGAAGAAATAATGACAGAAAACTCCCCTTATTTGGGGAAGAAAAAAGTCACACAAGTCCAAAAGCACACAGGCCCCAAACAAGATGAACCCAAAAAGACCGACACCAAGACACATCATAATTAAATTGACAAACAACAATGACAAAGTATATTAAAGGCTGCCAGAGAGAGATAGAAAGTTACATACAAGGAATCTCTCATTAGACTATCAACTGATTTCTCAACAGAAACACATCAGGCCAGAAGGGAATGGAATGAAATATATAAAGTGATGCAAAGCAAGGGTCTGAATCCAAGAATACTATACCCAGCAAGACTATCAATCAAAATTGAAGTTGAAATCAGGAGCTTCACAGACAAAAAAAAAAAAAAAGGCTAAAGGCGTTTATTACCACCAAGCCAGCAATGCAAGCAATGCTTAAAGAAACTGCTGTAAAAAGTAGTAGTAGAAAGGGAAGAAGGAACACAGGCATAACAAATAAAAATGGTGACAAACAAGTACCTATGAAAAATAACCTTAAATGTAAATGAACTAAGTGCTCCAATCAAAAGACATAGGGTAGCTGAATGGATAAGAAAACATGACCCATACATTTGCTGTCTACAAGAGACTCACCTCAGAACAAAGGACTCACACAGACTGATAGTGAAGGGATGGAAATGAAAAAAATGTGGGGTAGCAATACTTATATCTGAAAAAATAGACATTAAAGTGAAGACCATAACAAGAAATAAAGAGGGTCACTTCATAATACCAAAGGGAACAATTCAACAAGAAGATATAACTCTGGTAAACATACATGCACCCAATACAGGAGCACCCAAACACATTAAAAAAAAAACAAACTTCTGGAAGAGAGTGACAGTAATACAATCATAGTAGGGGACCTTAATACCCAATTGATACCACTGGATAAATCCTCTAAACAAAAAGTCAACAAAGAAATAGCAATGCTAAATGAATCACTGGATCAGACGGAATTAATTGGTATCTTCAGAACATTTCTTCCCAAAGCAAAAGATTATACATTCATTCTTCTCAAGTTCACAGGGGACATTTTTAAAGATAGACCACATATTGGGACACAGGCAAAGCCTCTCAAATTCAAGAAGAGAGAAATCATATCAAGCATCTTCTCAGTTCACAATGGCATAAAAACTAGAAATCAACTACAAGAAAAACAATGAAAAAAATCAAGCTCTTGGAGGCTGATTGGGTTACCAAAGAGATCAAAGAAGAAATAAAAAGCATCATGGCAACAAATGACAATGAAAACACTACAATCCAAAATCTATGGGACACAGTGAAAGCAAGCAGTCCTGAGAGGGAAGTTCATAGCTCCTCAGGCCTACCTCAAAAAACAAAAACAAAAAATGGTAATAAATTAACTAACCCTGTAACTTAAAGAATTAGAAAGACAGCAACAAGAAAAACTCAGAGTAATCAGAAGGAAGGAAATCATAAAGATCAGTGAAGAAATAAATGACACAGAGACCAAAAAAACAATACAAAAGATAAATAAAACCGAGAGCTGGTTCTTTGAAAGGATAAACAAGATTGATGAACCTCTAGTCAGGCTCACCAAGCAGCAAAGAGAGAGGACTCAAACAAAATCAGAAATGAAAAAAATGAAGTAACAATCAACTCCACAAACATACAAATGATTGTAAAAAAAAATACTACGAACAACTCTACTCCAACAAACTGGACAACTTAGATGAAATGGAAATATTCCTAGAAAAATAAAATCTTCCAAAACTTTACCAGGAAGAATAAATAGGCCGTTAACTACTGATGAAATTGAAGCAGCAATCAAAAAATTTCCAGCAAACAAAAGGCCTGGACCAGGTGACTTTATGGTAGAGTTTTACCAAACATTCAAATAAGAACTAAAACATATCCTATTCAAAAAAATGCAAGAGGAAGAAACACTTCCAAGTTCTTTCTATGAAGCCAGCATTACCCTAATCCCAAAACCAGACAAAGACACTACAAAGAAAGAGAATTACAGACCATTATCCCTGATGAACATAGACACTAAAATCCTCAACAAAATTCTAGCAAATCGGATCCACCATTACATTTGAAAGATAATACACCACACCCAAGTGAGATTTATTCTGGGGATACAAGGCTAGTACAATATCTGCAAATCAACAAACATGATACATCACATAAAGTGAGAGACAAAAATCACATAATCATATTAATCGATGCAGAAAAAGCATTTGATATAATCCAACACTCTTTCTTGATAAAAACTCTCAGCAAAAGGAATAGAGGGATCATGCCTCAACATAATGTAAGCCTTATATGACAAACTTATAGCACTTGTCATTTGTCGATCTGTTGATGATAGCCATTCTGACAGGTGTGAGATAGTACCTCATTGTTGTTTTGATTTGCATCTCTCAGATGCTTAGTGACTTTGAGCATGTTTTCATTCTGAACAAGAGGACAACTGTAGAACTGGAAAAGGACTCCCCAAGTTATCTACTTTGAAGGGACAGGACTGAGGTTGGGATATAGTAGATGGAGAAAATACAATTTCAGGTAAAAGTAAAATCTACTCCACTGAAGAGTGGTGGATTTAGATGTTACAAAACAAATCACAGAAAGTCACAGCACCTTATTTACAAATCCTCCCAGCCAAGTCTTCCCTGAGGCAAAAATAACTGCAGAAGATGTGAAGACCTGAGTCTCAAGTCCTTCCGCTGAGGGTTATCTGTTTTGATAACTTTGAATTGCAGCAAGTCATTTTACCTCTTGGGAACCCATTTTCCTCATCTGGTAAAAGAAAGCAGTACACTGGTTTGGTACATTTGGTCTTGGTCCTGGTTCCTGGCACAAAGCTCAGAAATCCTTGGAACTTCCTGCGTGATGGGAGTATCTTTTGTTATTTATTAGAGGCTCCTTTTTAACACAATGGAGTTTATGCTAATGAAGTGACATAGGGTGGGGCCCCTAGAAAACCTTAAGATGGGACTGGTCCCCAGAAAGACCAGGTGATTAGAAAGTGGGAGCTTTCAGCCCCAACCACTGACCACAGGAAAGGAGCAGGGTGCTGCAGATGAAGCTCTACAAAAATTCTTGAACTGAAACATGTGATGAGTTTCTGGGTTGGTGAACATGTAGAGGTGCTGGGAGAGTGGCTGCCTGGAGGACACGGAGTCTCCACGCCGCGTCCCACAAACCTCACCTTATGCACCTCTTCCATCTGGCCGCTCCTGAGTTGTATGTTTTTTGTGTGTGGTTTTTTGGGGGGCTGGGAGGGTGGGGGGTTATATATATATTTTATTGTTTTTTTATTTTTTATTAATTTTTTTCAGAGAGGAAGGGAGAGGGATAGAGAGTTAGAAATGTCAGTGAGAGAGAAACATCAATCAGCTGCTTCCCTGAGTTATGTGTTTTTATAATAAACTGCTAATTTAGTAAATAAAATATTCCCCTGAGTTCTGTGAGCTGCTTTAGCAAATTAATCAAATCTTAGGAGTAGTTACAGCCTGTCGTGATGTGGTAAGCAGTTAGACAGACATGAGCAGAGCAAGGATGACGAGCCAGGTACGGAAGGTCACCAGGGCAGAAAGCCCTGAGTGCCTAGCAATGGACAATTATAGGGTGGGACTTCATTCCCAGGATGACCTTTCCTCCCCTTGCATAGGGCTGGTCATGTGGTTTGGGCCCCCTCACCTTTCCTCCCTAGAGATGACATCTAGGCCTCGGTTGTGTTTCAGCTCCAGGCCCAGAAAAGCAGCAAAACCAGACAAGTGACCCCAGTGGCTGATTTAGGATCAGTTGCATCGAATAATGACTCCCTGCCCTGGTACTGACCAATCAATCAGTGGTGACCACAATCCTGAAAGGACACAACTGGAAAGCTGCTGAATATTCTATTGAGAGCTTTCCCTGGGACCTCCCCTAAAATCTCCACCCTTAAAACCTTTAGGACCAAGAACCTGGGAGCATGAGGTTCTCCTCCCCTTGCCCCCAGGTGCATTACCATTACCTTCGTCACTCCCAAGCTCCAGCAGCCCTTCCTTTGCCTCTATAAGTTGTTTTCTAAGCCCATTTTTCTGCAAATTACTTTCTCTACCCTATGATTTTCTAAATAAATGCTTTCTTATCGTTTGAGTCCTGGCTCTAAATTCTTTCCTAGTCAGAACCCAAGTACCGAGGTTGTTGAACCCAGGGCTGGTCTGACCCCACCTGGCTAACACCTGGTGCCTTCCCGCGGCCTGCAACAGTCATGGTGCAGGAGACACCTGGACTTGCGATTGGCATCAGAAGGAGAGGGGCATCCCTGAATCCTTAACCTGTGGGATTTGACCCTGTCTCCAGTTGGATAGTGTCTGACTAGAGTTAAATCACAGAACACTCAGCTGGTGTTGCACAATTGCTTGGTGTGGGGGGAATCACCCCCCACATACACTTGTGGCCAGAGTGCCATGAGTATTCAGTGTTAGTAGTGACATGTGTAGAGAGGAGACACACGAATGTTTTGCCTTAGAACTGGGTAGCCCTAAGGTCTCATTCTCTATATATTCTCATGATTCTAACTACTGTCTACTTATTCATGAGTCTGATTCATACCTGTGGTGTATATAATTACATTAGAGTCCCATTGCACAAATTTGTGCATGGGTGGGATCCACCCAGCCCACCCCAATGGGGGCTGATAGGGGCCAGACCGGTAGGGGGGAGGGGCTGCAGGCAGTTGGCCAGCCAGCCCTGCCCCTGATCGGAGGAGTGGGGCTGATGGGGGGCCAGGTCAACTGAGGGGTGGGGCCGTGGGAGGTTGGGGGGAGCTGATCAGGGTCCTGATTGGGCTAGTTGGCTGCCATAGTGCTAGTCATAGCGATCAGTCATTTTGGTCGTTCTGGACATTCCCTGTTCCAGTCATTTGGCTTTTATACATATAGATAGCTGAGTGGCCCTCAGGAACTTGGATTAAATTGCATTTTCCTTCTTAAACCTCCTCCCTCCTCCATCTTCTCTTCCTCTCAGTTAGTGGCAACACATCCACTGTCACCAAAGCCAGAAACCCATGTCATGTAGACTCCTCTCTCTTCCTCACTTTTCATTATCCAGTCAGTGAGTGGCCAAGCCTGGACATTTTAACTTCTTGCTGATTCCCGATTCTATATGCAGTGCTGTCTCACTATTACATGGCCCCAATTCTGCCCTCATCCTCTCTGGCCTGGATATTGCCAACAACTTCTCCGTGCCTGGAATCCATCCTCCATGCAGGTACCAGAACTGTCTTTCTAAAATACATCAGAGAGTGTCACTCCTCTGCTTAA